>JAIWWG010000062.1:0-219804 GCA_025435555.1 Chytriomyces cf. hyalinus JEL632 | reverse complement strand
GTGTTGAATATCAGTCTCAAGTGATGGAGCACTGTTTACTTCAATAAAGGTTAATTCTCCCCAATTCATCTCTTATTCTCTACTGCAGATAAAGAAGAGTCCTGCACCTCACCATTCCACCAACCTCAATACATATGGGCATGAATTATGACATTGAGTAGGGTAAACGTCTAGTAGATAACAAGGAATGAATACACGAATCCTCGTGTTCTATAAAGGGTGTAGACTTGTAGATGACGATAGCTTATTCCACTACATGATTTCAACTATTCTTGCTCTGATCAAGCATAAATATGGTTAGAAAGCAAATGTATGGAATTTATATGATTCTGGCATAGCTGTTAAGGTTCGCGACCATAGACCCACAGGTCACTGGTTCAACCCACACTGCTGCCAACTCCATGCAGCTATCTTCTGATCTTTATAGGGAAATAAGCAGAAGAAGAAGAAATAGAAATCAACTTAGACAAGTATTCTATTACCACTTTTGTATGACTAATCTGTCAAGCCAGTCAAGCAATTAATCAATAACCTTACCCACTGTGGGGATATTGATTATAATTGACAAGCCTTTGCTGTCAGCCCAGTTCTGATTAATGAATCAGCCTGAAAACTGATTTGTGAGCAATGACTCACTTTTTCAGCAATTTCAAACTGGAAAATAACAAATGAGTGATTTCACATCCATAATGACTTTTCTGACTGAAAATCTAGCAGTGAATCTAATAGATAGTGAAGGGTGTCTAAATATCTAAGAGGTCCATACCTTTCCCTATGAATATGAAGTAAAACTTGTAGCCTAGTCCCTGTCAATGAGTATTAGGCACTGACCTGCTTATTGAAGTAGCCCTAGATTATCTTTCGAATTGCCCCATCTCTGTTGTCATACACCTTACTCAATTATGACAAATGAAATGGAAAAAAAGGTGGCTGAGAAGTGAAATTGAAGAAAGCCTAATTAGATTTTATGGGAGACAAAAATGTATATAAGGAGAGCTGTTTTAATGTGTTGTGATTCACCCTTAAGATAATAAATACTTATCAGCCCAAGTTCAAAACCAAACAGTTGGGAACCGGTCGATGTTGTCGTGGGACAGCTTGAAGACGGTGCGGCTGTTGCGTTGGTCAGACATGTTTCAAGTTGAGAAAAAATTTGTTTTGAGGCGTTGTTTGTTGATGTGTTGACGAAGTTTGGGTGGGGTGGCTGGTTGTAGATGGGTGGGGTGGTTGGAGAAGGGTAGCTGCAGTAGTTTTCTGGTAAAAGGAGTTCTGGTTGGTGTAACGGAGTCCGTTTTTGTTGGATTTCGGTTCGAGATTTTTTTCTTTGTTCAGCCGAGAGCTATTGCTGATTTTGGTTGGAGATACAGACTCTTAATCTGTTGTAAGGAGGGTGTATCGAGGTGTCGAGGAGATGCTGGCTGGACTGAGGTGCTAGTGGACTACTGTTCACAGGGGCAAGCAAGGTAAGGGTTTTGGAGAAATTGTTATCTTTATTCCTGAAACGGAAGCAGGTTGAAAGGCGCCAACGAGGCGTTCCAACAAGCGGGACGTTGCACGAACGTTGTTTCATCTCTGAAACACGTGCCATTTTGATCGAAATTAATCGACCTCGAATAAAGTCTGTAAACACCTGACTTTATGCCTTCTTTATTGAAGTTAAACGAGCGAGAGTAAGTCTAAATCTGACAGATTCAGGGACCAAGTTCATCGAAGATATACCTTCAGTGACTCAACAAAGCAATAGCCGATGAATGCTCAGTAATCGACGCAGAATAAAGTCCATTTACCTTCACTTTATACTGTCTTAATCGAACTTAAACGCGAGAGGGCATGTCTAGATCTGACACCCATCAGCCTCAGTGTGCCTTTATTACCAGGATAAAGCGCGCAGCTTTCCCAATGAAGAGAAATTCCAAAAGCGGCATGGATTGGAGGGAGCGACAAGAATGAATGATACGACACGAGTGCGGAACAGTGGTGGCGAAATTGGGGCGGGGAAAGCAAACCCATGCCCAAGTCTTGCCAAATCATGGACGCATCTATCTTTTTTTGGATTGCGGAAGTAATGCACACATTATAGAAGATACAAACGATCATTTATTGTTCTTTCAGTAAAGGAGGGGTGGGAAGATGTCGCAGAGCCTCTGACACTGATCACCCTATTTAGAAGGTGGCAGCTCTAGTAGCCACGCTTTCTTTATTCGTCCGAGGGAATCGTCACTTCGATGCGTGTAACAATCGCAAATGTGATACTAGTATCGGATGGTGGGAAATGAGAAGAGGGGGGAAGCAAACGAGTGGCGCTTGATATGAAGTCAACGGGGCAGATGATGATGACGCATCTCAGCTTGGCAATGGTTCCAAAGAAGGAAGCATAGAGAAAATGGGGATCTGAGTGACAGATGAACGAGTTATTAGGACACGCCAAAAATAGCAGTGCAGTGCAAATGGGAATCAAGTCAACAAAGTTCAGAAATGCAGTTGTAGTCTTGAACATTGAAGTGAAACAGGTATGTAAAAATAGGGGCAGGTTTGACATACCATGATGGGTGCGATAAAAGTCAGATGAGATGGGAGAGGTGGGCGGCGCACTGGGAGGAAAGGAGAGTGTTAGAATTCATGTGCGTGCTGGAGTTGCAGTGTGATTGGAGAGAGGTGGATCAGAAATATGCGTAAGTCGTTCTCTTTCACATTGATTCAGAAGCAGAACTGGCTAAACTTTCTTTTCTCATCGCGTCCAGCATGGTACGGGCGAAGGCTATTGAAAGATATACTAACAGTCCCACGGCATGGCTCTCTTCAAATGCATGGACAAACATCCATCGTTTTGCGTGAGAAATCTGGAAGACAACATGGTCAGCACAATGGGGGCAATATGGAGGCAGATGAGGAAGGATATGAGGAGCTCAGATGGTGATGCATGTTTTGACCAGTATATCAACAGGAGTTTCAGTTGTTTATATGGATCAGTTTCTTCAGTGCAACGTTCCCATTGCCCAAACACACTGGAAAAGGAGGGAACTGAAGGAAACAGCACACACCTTCCATCACAGATCCATTTGTCGTTTATGTCGTCCGCAGTTTATGGGATGAGCCTGTTCATTGTAAGCACTGATTGAGAAAAGCGAAAATGAAGTCAGCGAAAAGGCCCGAAAGCAAAAACGTGCATGATGATGTATGGGAAGTGCCGTCAGATCGAGAAATTCCTTTGACTTAAAAGTTGTTGTTCCACATGATTATCTCTTGGTGGCCCCGAGGGGCGTTGGACTGTGTATCATCCGCCGGCGTATGAAGGAGGGGGTATGGATGCAACCGTCACCTGTTTCAAACACTGCGATAGCGATGCGAGACTTGCACCAGCAGCAGCAGGGACGGTCGCTGTGGAAGTGAGGACGACGTACGTACTGAGAGCAGGGTGAGTTTCCAGCGTTTTCTTTTCTTGACATGCACAACTTTATGAACTTTGAGGGTTGGGAAAAGTGCCCGAAACCAAAGAAGCGACACTCATGATTAGAACACAAGGTTTATTTTGTGCAATGACACAGCTCCATGTAACATTGGAATCATCACGTGTAGCCCTCCACACCACCGCAACTCACACAAACACACATCCCTGCTCCTTCGTCGAGAGAAAGTCGCAAAATCGATGAAGCTGATGGGTGCACAAAAGAAAGAACAAGGAAAAGGTGCTGGTTGAATCAGAAACGGAGTTTCTGGAAGAACCACTTGTTCTTTCCGCTGTTGTATCTCTCCTCCAGGAGCTTCTTGATAGCCTTCTTGGAGGTGACACGCTGTGATGGCTCCTTGAAGCTCTCAGCGGTAACAACGCTCTTCAGGTCCAAGTCCAGGTTGTAACGAGTTGGCAAAATGTGGTTGTAATTGATGGACTTGATGAATGGCTTCACACGGCTGCGCTTAGCGATTCTCTTCTGACCCATACCCTTGGTGATCTTGAGTGGGTAACGTTCGATACCGGCAATGACGGCGTGTGGGTATGGCTTGGAGCCAGTTCCCTCATCGTAGTTCTTAACAATGACGGCTTTTCTACCGGCGAAGCGGCCGGACAGAACAAGGACAACTTTTCCACTCTTCAAGAACTTGACCATGTTTAGTTCTGTTTCGGTGAGAGACAGGTTAGATTCGATTCGCATTTTCGAGCAGATTGATGGATGGTTTGATGGGGCGCATTGGCGCATGGGCAAATCTCGCCTATTCTTCATCATCCTGGAGAATAGTGTCTATAGCGGGATCTCTTGCTCGGCATCAACGTCCTAATCCGCTCTCCACCCAAGTTTCCAAAACTGCGCCTATCAATTGGCAAGCCCATCAATCGTCGTATTTTCTCCTTCATCCCTCCTCCATTTTCGAAATCGATCGCCCTTGCTATTCGACGTGTCTGTTTGCGGTGATGGTTGCGTTGTGATGGGTGTTCGGGTGTGCGGGACATGCTTTGCGGTCGTACCGAGATTTTACGTATTGCCAAAACGATAAAATAAATAACCAAGAGATGCAACAAGTCAACACAGTCTTTATTGCCTTGCGCAAAGACCACAGCTGTATTCAGGCACGCTCAGTCTGCGTTTAATGTACTTAGTAACCGGTTACACTGCGTTGCTTGACGCCGTGTTTACTTCAAGGGCCGCAACCAAATCGATCAGGGAAACGCGGTCACCGCCAACTTGAGAAAACGCAGACACGACGCGGTCCAATTGAGCTTGAAGTGCTACCTGTGTTTCTTTAAAATCATGTCCGAAATATGGGTCGTGGCTCATTTTGCGGGACTTGAATTGCTCAAACTTGAATCGCTCAACGACGCCTATAATCTGGTTCAAACACACTAACTCCGCGCGTTGCTGCAGGAACATTCTTTTTTCACTTTCTCGCTGTTTGCGCGCGCGTTCGAGTTGTTGCTGAATTTGAAGTGCGATATGACTTGATCGGTTCTCGGTCGCTGCTGTGCACAACACAAGATTGTGCATGTGAGCTGCTGAAACGAAAGAGAATATTGAGGTAATGCTGTGTACCTGTATCCTTTGGCGCCTGCAAATTTAAAGCAATCAGTCCCCATCAATGTCCAGTAACAAAACTCACGCACTCTCATAAGTGATTTCATTCTAGCTCCGAGATGCAACATCGCTTGAAGTTCCTGGTTTGCGTTACCGCCGCCTTGAATCGAGTTGCCGTTGTCACTGCTGCACTCGCTACTCGCATCGCAGCATTTCACAAATCTCGCCTTCCTGGAAGTATTGCTTGAGCGTAGAGCTCTGTCGACGGACGAGTTCGTGAAAGTATCTTGAGGCACTGGAACACTTGACCACAAAACCAAAGGAGAGCCCTTCTTCGCACTCTCATATTCATTAAATCCAGCTTTAGAATACTTTATATCACCAGTTGGTTTGATGCCGTTGGAATCGCGCCGCTTCGGCATCAGTTTTGGTGTTTCTTCCAGACCCTGCGAGAATTTATTCCCACCAATAACAACCACAGAGCTCTGAATGTTTTGCTGTTCTGAGTGTATTGAGCCAGTTGCGGAAATGATGGATATCGATTTGAAAAGGCGCGAGTTGCGGCTGAAATGTGGCGGAAGTTTGAGATTTACGTTTGAAGTTTGAGTCTCCGGAACGGGGATGCGTGTTCTTGACTTGAGCTCGGAAGCAGGATGAGACTTTCTCACTGATTGACCCATGGAATTGGTTCTCTCCTTGCTGGATGGGAGACCTTTAAACGTCAAGTTGAAGGGAATGTGCGTGGTACGTCAGCAGGTTTCCATGAGAGGAGAACGGAATACAACCTGCGGACACGGGAAGATGGATCGCGTGAGGGCCCTTCAGCAGTGACGCCGCTGTCAGATATTGCGACGAGTTCAAGTTGGTTGGCGGCTGTTCTCGCATGCTGATTTCCATCTTTTGTAAATCAGTTGCGTCAAAGATCAGATCGTTGAACACTCCAGCAACGTTACAAATCGTTGGAATTGAAGATGGATTCACGAAATCTTATAAATTTGTTGTCCCACACAAACCACCATGTACCCAATGTTGGGTGAGTACCAGCTGCTGCGCACCATCGGCGAAGGTGAATTCGGGAAGGTGAAGTTGGCCGTGTCGACTGGAACAGCGGGTAGTCCACAGCGAGAGGTTTGTGGTTGCTCTGAACAGCTTTTAAGGGGGGGGGGTTACTGCCCCAACAACGTGGGACCACCTATCATCCCGTCTCATCCTACTCCCCTAAACAGGTGGCAATCAAGCTGTGCAAAAAGACAACCATTGCCGCGGCACCCAACGGATACACAAAGCTAATGCGAGAGATTTCAACACTCAAATTGGTGCGATCACATTCGTTCATTATTTCCCTGATCGAGGTCATCGAAACGGACTCTTACATTGCGATTGTGATGGAGCTAGCAAAAGGTATAGCTGGGTTGTCGTTTAACTGTCATTTTTCCAACTGTGTCCTTCAACCAGGCGGTGAACTGTTCGAGCATATTCTCAAAAGCAGGGCACTGAGTGAGGACGTCACGCGTGTCATGTTCGCGCAGATTATATGCGGTAATTCTCTGTGTCTCTGGGTAAACTAGCACTGGAAGCTGACACGGCCTTGTTGTTTTGCTGCTCAGCCGTCGGATTCATCCACAGCATCGGAATTGTGCATCGGGACTTGAAACTGGTGCCTGATGAAATTTCTTGAACTCGTTTCGCTTCTTTGCCCAGCCTCATCGTTTATCTCGTTTATCCGTGACTAAATATAATGACTTTTTCAGGAAAATATCCTTCTCGACGAAAACGAGAACGTGCTGGTCACTGATTTTGGTTTTGCAAACAAGGCGGAATCTGTCGATGGTCTCTTGCGAACATCGTGTGGATCGCCATGTTACGCCGCCCCCGAACTTGTTACCAGCGATGTAAGATTATGTGCGGTTTATCGCGGCAAAGGGCGAACTCACTTTATCCCTCTTTCAAAAGGGCTATGTGGGAGAAATCGCGGACATTTGGAGCTGCGGCGTAATTTTGGTAACTTTGATTTTGGTTTCAAATTTTTGGTGAACTCATACCATGTCTTTACAGTTTTCCATGATTGCCGGATACCTTCCATTCGACGATGATCCCACGAATCCAGATGGAGACAACATCAATCTTTTATATCACTACATCATGGAAACGAAACTCGAATTTCCTGTGCACGTTCCTCCAGATTGCCAAGACTTGATCAATCGAATTCTGGTGCCTGACCCCAATATCCGCGCATCCATGAACGAAATTATGAGTCACATCTGGTTGAAACCTGTTCGGCACATTTTCGAAGAGGAAATGCAACGGCGGCAGGTGCGCGGAATCATCGCCGACTCATTTCAGGAACTGCTTCTGACCGAACTTTTAAATTATCCTATTAGACGTTGGGAAAAGTAGCTTTGACAGGTCCTGGGTTCAGTCAAACCTCTGATCCCCCAGTCCACATTCATGAAGTGCCTTCAACCGCTGCTACCAACATGGATTCAATCCTGTCACGATCCGCATCTTTACGGTCGAAATCGAAACCTGCAGGGAAATGGCCAGGTCACGATATCAATGAAACCTCAAACGGGGCACCTCCACCTTCTCCCGCTCAATCTACAAAATCAAACATGGCGACTGGAGACTATAAGCGAGTTGTCCCAGCCAATCCAGCTGCTATTAAAATCACACCACATGCATCGTCGGGCTGCGGAAATAAGATCGACTTACCTGTTGAGTCCATGCTGGTAGACTCCGCAGGCGATGAAGCAGTGCCTGAACTACAGCCATTGATCTTGTTAGAATCGGCCAAAAGTTCTGAGAATATAACGGCAAATACTTTGAGAGCTGTAAACGCTCAAATTGTCGATTCTTCAGCAGCCATGGATGTAGACAACGCAGCATTGAATTCTGCGAATCATGGCCAAATCGGGCAGACCGTCGACGTTCCTGCGCCTGCTCCGAATCCAATGTCAAGTATCATCAATCCAATCAAATCCGCAACTGAAAACCGAAACTCAGTTGTTTCTTTTGCAAGCTCATCGACACAAGTGGACCCCAGAACAGACCGTGGGCCATCCCCGAAATCATCTCTGAACCGGTTCTCCGCCCCGCCATCATTCTTCAATTTCGATAAATCTCTCCCAAGTACCCCATCCCGGCAATCTTCAATCGAATCAGTGAAAGCCGTCATGACATCTGTAGGAATCGGGTCGTTTGCCGAGTTTATGAAAACATCACGATTTCACGATTTAAATCGCCCTTTACCAGCGTTTCCCCAACCTTCCACCGCGGTCATCCGGGAATCACCCACCCCTATTCGAAATTCGAGAAACGGAAAACATGTTTCGATTGTGGAGCCTGTTCAATTGCGTGTTGTGGAAGTGGACAAGCATCGGAACTCCATGTGGCGATTTTCATCCCTTGCATGGATGCTTGGTAAAGAAGGAGGTGTAGTTTCCCCAGTGCGCGCAAGTGAGACTCCGTCGAGGGCTACGTCAAGGAATAGTGTACAGGGTTCTCCGTGAGTCCTCTGAAATTTTGCGCCCGATAGAAATGTCGCTAACTTGTTGGAACGGATCTTATTTCAGAGTGCAAAGAAATATTTCCGAAAGTATCATGAGCCTGTTTCGGCCAAAAAGTCAGCAAAGCGATTCAAGAAACGAGTCACGGAGCTCAGGATCTCTGGGCGAGACTCCGGTCCCGGCAATCCCAAGAACTTTGTCCCCACCAATGCAAGGCGGATATATTGAGCAATTCTACGAAAAACCTCCGCGCCCGCCAACTTCACCTCCTCCTACAACAAACGGGATTCATCGTGCTCGCCCGACTTCACTTATTGTAACAAAATTGCATCCTCCCGTTGAAGCTCGCAACGCTACTTTTCCCAAAGTGTCCAAGCGTCGCTCAACTTCGCAACATTCAAGCTCCACACAAGATATGGATATCATGAAACTCCTCAAAACACGAAGTACGTACTCGCAATCCCTCCACACGTTCTCATCGCAAAGTCGGACCAACAGTGGGGCGACCTTTTCATCCATTTCTTCCCATCAACCGTCGCTGCAAGTCCGCGCATTTTCCCCGCAACCTCAAGATGACTTGGCTGCTCGGTCTGGAACTGTTCTATCCTTGAGCGCATCGGATTACCACGTGCACATGAGTCAAGGAGCTGAACAAGGGAGTCGCGAAATACTGCGCAAAGGAAGTATGCGCAGCAGGTTGACAAGGTCTCCTCCGACAAGGAAATTGAAACTGCACGTTGGAAAAGCAGACATGCGAGCGCTTTCCGCCAGAAACGCAGGTATTTTGATTTCGGACTTGGAGGCACTGTTCATTCGACGAGGCTTTACTGTTGAAAGCACCGGAGAGGAAAAGGGAGAGTATCGAATGAAGGTCGTGAAACCCGGCGTCCTCGTTGCTGCGACTGCCACACGAGGAGCTTCAAAACTAGGCATGGGAAAAGGCATTGCTATTCCCCGTGAAGAAGTGGCTACTTTTGTGGAAATACCAGAGGGATTCGGGCTACCAATAGCTCAAGTGTATGGAAGCGTAAATCGCCCTGTTCGAGAACCATGCAGCATGTCTGCTGATTATGAAGAACAAGAGGAAGTAATTGTCTTATCCGCTGACGTTTCAAGATCAATTAGCCGGGCCCAAAAGAGCAAGGAGGAAGCTTGGACATCTCTTCGCTTCGTCACCGGGTGGACCAAGAAAATTCAATACATTCAAGATTACGGTGTCAAGTACAACTCCGGGTTCACGGCCAAAGGCGTTGATTCAAATGATGATCCCGATTTTCGATTCAATACAACAGAAGGACTTGAAACTTCTGCACCACTGGGTTCAGTTCGCTTTGTGGATGAAATGGTATTTTACGTGGAGTTGATGAAAATGCCCAACCTTCCTGGAACATGCGTTGTGGATTTTCAACGGGTCCGGGGAGATATCTGGTACTTCAAAGAGTTCTACAGCCAGATTGTTGGTGAATTGCCGTTATCGTAAATATATCCACATGCTGTTTTTTTTAAAATCTGAGTACGCCAAAAAACTTAAAAAAAAAAAGTCGGCAACAAAAGATTATCCATTTGATGGGATCCGATCCGCCTTTGCCCCTCGTGAAACGGATACAATTTGGATCGCTCGAATTGGACGATGTCGTCCGCATCATGGACGTTGCGAAACTAACCGCCACATTCGACTTCATCGCCAAGGCATATAAACGTTTAAAATGTGGGAAATATTCCAAATGCTGATTTCCACCTTTTCGACAGTGGGAATCCACGTCGCTTCTTCTATACCGCAACGCTACTCCGAATGAGCTGGTAATGTTTCTGTTGCAAAAGGATGGTGGCGCTCAGACGCCGAGAGAATTGGGCGCTGATGAATGCGTCCATCAGGCTTCTCCACACGAACAACCAACAGAATCGATACCCGTATTCCCCTCGAATAATCCAATCCCTCAATCACATGGCCAGGGCGATCCTACTGCGCGATTGCCGTCATTACCGATAGAATCGACTCAAAATGAGCTTCAGTCGGCAAAACCAAAAGCACCCGTTCCAATGTCCTGGGCAAAAATTGCGGCACCGAAAATTGATCCGAACACGCAACTCAGCGGGGCATCTGTGAATAGTGTCGGATCCTCTACACTAAGCATCGCTACGGCATCTCAACCCCTCGCTCGAGGAATCGAAAGTGCGTTTCTTGTGGCAGATTTAGTCTGAGTACTGCAATCTAACCCCTTCGCTTTGCAAAATAGAGTTCTTTTCTTCGTACAAAATATCCCTCAAATCCCACCTCATCAAACCGCGCGGCCTCAAAAACAGTGGAAACATGTGTTTTATGAACGCCATCCTTCAACCTCTTCTTCATTGCATGCCATTCTATAACCTTATAAAGCAACTCGGGGAGCATGTCGCATTCAATTTGAAAGAAAAGACCCCATTAATTGATGCATTGTAAGTTTTGTATTTCGAATGGCTCGAGTCTTCAGGAATCTTGACAACAAGTCTTCAGCTGCACTTTTTTCAACGAATTTGAGGAAGAACACGCGCTGTCGGCGAAAACAAAACGTATCTGTGAGTGGCTTTGCCTTACTCTGCTGCTGGTGGATCATACTTTTGTTAATACGCTCTGTCAGCTTTTGACGCATTCGAACCGGAATATGTTTACAATGCTCTGCGGACTAAATCAAATGTGGATTCCATGAAGGTTTTTTTGCTCAGTCATTTTGTTCCCTCTGTTGCCGTTCTTTGCCTGATCTCTATGGCGTAACATATTTCAGGGTCGACAAGAAGATGCAGAGGAGTTTCTCGGGTTTCTACTCGACGGTCTGCATGAAGAACTTCTGCTTGGTAACGGATTGTTGGAAATTTGAATGGACGTCATGAAGACAACTGACATTTCGGAAACCAGCCCGCCATAGTGCAAAGGCGCTGTCCCGATCAAATTCAAATGGCGAAGTCATCAGCCCCGCATCATCGAATGGAAGCATTAGCCACACCAACAGTGAGGGATGGGTTGAGGTTGGGTCCAAACACAAAACAACAACAACGAGATCGGTTCGTGTGTTGTCGATCATTTTGTCATTCAATTTCAAACACGAAAGTTCAATGTTCATCGTTTATTCAGACGGAAGTGTCTGAAACACCAATCGTTCAAATATTTGGTGGCAAAATGCGAACGATTTTGAAAGCCGTTGGCGACAAGGATAAAGCCATGCTAGAACCATTTATGGCATTACCTCTTGACATCGCGGTATGGCCCTCAATATATTTGTTTTCTGACACTCTTTTTCTAACTGCGCTTCGTATTGACAGCCGGAACATATTTTATCAATCGAAGACGGACTTCTCAACATGACAGCGCCAGAAATTATTCCTGGATATACATCGATCACCGGGTTTCCTGTAAATATGTTCAGGTACTGCGCATACACTGTTCGCTAATTCCTCTAATTTTTACCAGGTGGATGTGTCGAAACAAAACTATGTAGATTTCTTCCCGCCTGTTTTAATTCTGCACTTGAAACGCTTTGTATTTGATGGCGAGACTGGAACCACTCAAAAATTGAGGAAACACATCAGCTTCAACACCTCTCTGAAGATTAAACCCGAAGTCGTGTCTCCAGCTGGACGGAAGCAAAGCCAGTATCTTGAGTATGCGCTATTTGCTGGTAAAGCTTTGGATCGCTTGAGTTATGCAGTCGAATGTGTCTTAACATGCGTTCCGCAGTTATAAATCACCACGGCAAGTATACTGAGGGCGGCCACTACACTTGTGATGTGTATCGGAATAATGAAGAATGGCTCCGCATCGATGATGACTATGTCGAAAAAATATCAGGCGCCGAAGTCACGAAAGAGCGGGATGATCGTCAGGCGTATATGCTGTTCTACTCAAAAAGCTGAGTGCAAAAAGAAGAAGGGATACCTGGCGTTTTTCGCGGGGGAAACTGAGACTGTTTCAGAAAGTATTATGAATGAGGTGACGCACTGTTGAAAGTTGTTTATTTTGTCGTCAATAAAAAATGCTGGTGTTTTCTTAAGTTTTATTGGAAGTTGCGCATTGTTTTGCGGAACCTTTTGACGCTGATTGCTTGCAACGAGTGCATGGATCGAATCAGACATTTCACAGCTTCGGAGAGATTCTTCCTTTTGGTGAAAGTGGTACAGATCAAGAATTTCGATTGCTGGCGGACGTGTCCTGGGACCTCTGAAATGAGGTTCACTCTCTTTATTTGCTGCACTTTCTTTCCATGGTATGAATTGCGTGCATACAGTTATGGTATGAAAGGTTCTGTTTGGTGGGCACCGTATCCACAGGTACAACTTCCTTCACCAAAAAATACTCAACAGACCGCACCGAAACATTCAGAAAAAACAACTTGCTCTCCGCCACTTGCGCTCAATTTGGAGCGCGGTTATTATACTGGCACGACTAATGATGGACTTGTGTCTGTCCGCTTCAAAGATAATAGTGTCTTCTGCATAGTAAGAACTCCTCCGTTATCACCATTGGGAGTGGAGCCAGCCTTGATGGCGGCCCCGCGGGTACAATTACTTTCAATCCAAACCAGGTGAAGCCGCACTTTCATGACAATCAGAGTCACCAAAGCCGCAGCGGACCCAAAATCCACAGTGATAACACCCAGCAGGTACACCCCCCAGAGACTGGGAGTCGCAAGGCTCGCGTTCAGGAAAAGCACGGCCGTGAGAGAACCGAAGCCCGTCAGCCCCAGGAAGCAGAAGGAGGAAGCTATGAGACCGTATTGCGCAATGATTTTCAGGTGTGCCGTTATTGTTGATGCAGGTCACACCGTTACTTGAAGCCAGCCGAGCGTATTTCATCAGGTAACAATAAAAGGCCCACGCAAAAAACCCGTCAATGATTGTAACAACACCGCCAGACACGAATTGCGCAACGTTGTTGTATTTTTCAGACTCAGCGGCCGGCAACGAGAACGTGCCAAGCTTTGCAAGTGCAGGCAGCATGCTTGTGAACGGACATAACCCAAGAGCGTGAAGAAGATTCGATAGATTCGCGGATTGCACTGGTTTTTGAGGATATCCGAAGATCTGGCCCACGAAAAGAATCTTTCCAGGTTTCGGTTATCGCGCGCGTTGCCAATGACAGAAAATGACTTACAGATACATTACTCCAGAAACGCCGAACGAAAAAGCCGCCGCCACCAGGAAGACACGGTTTCCTGACTCAAGGGAGAAGCCTTTGAAGATTTGATAGGACATGGACAAGGCGTGAGCACCCAGTAAAAGGGAATACGATGTCGTGAAAGTAGTCTTGAACGAGACTGGAGTTCCTCGCCGTGGCAGGCCCACACAGATGGTGAAGACCAGCAGGAATATGACACTGCTGAAGTATACAGACGCCCACATAAACGAAAGGATCCGTATTTCCTCGACTCGCTCACTGTCGAGGTAGTTCATGCTTATTTGAAAGCTGGCATCATTTGTCACGCGCCCCACTTCATTTTGAGAATGGATCCGTTGGTTCTTGACTTCTTACTGTTCAGCGCTTCTTCAGTCCGGAACGCAACGACGGCAATCGTACTGCCAGTTGCGGCACTTGTCCACTCCGAATCTGCAGTTGACTGATTGATATATTGTAAGCAGAAGGAGAGTTTACTCCTTTTACTTTTGGATTTTCGGCCGATCCAAAAAAATTTATATATATATTCAAGGAACGCGTTAAAATGCATTTTGAAGGTGGTTAATAGACCTCTTCATTGTGGCCTTGGTGCTTGAGACTGACGAGATGCTTGCTGCTTGTGATGCGTGGGGAACATTGTTCATCGCACAAGTTTGATGCAACGGGATAACAGCGTTATCACTCCGTACCGTCTCACATCTTCCTGCTGCTGCTCCCTTGGACTGGTTAGTCTTGCTGCTCTCAAGATCGCGTTTTACCTGAATCCGACTCGCGACAACACAGGTTTCTGGGACGTGGACCGCTTACGTTATATCGTTGTGGATTTTGGGTCCACTGCCTCTGTGGTGGCTTCTATTGTCCGAACTGCATGCGCCTTGCAAAGTGCTTTGTCATTTGTTTACTACATCGCATAGCTTAGTTTGTGCTGACGTGCCTCTTCAGGGTCTGTGATCTCCTGATTTCCTTGCTGCCTGAACAGATTGCTCTTTTTTCTTCTCTTCTTTTATGAAGCATTTTTATTTAAAATAGAGTTGGGCCCCTGACAGTTTAAGAGTCAACTATCTTTGAAAATGCGGAATAAATATCATTGTTCAATGTTCCTGACAAGACCAGCCTCCAAAAAAGAATGAGCTACGTCGACAGAGAGCAGGCCCAGGAAATGCGGATGCTTTCGTTCATGTGGGGCGGCGTCAACTTTAGCAGCATCGTATTTCTCCTGGTCTTCACCATCTGTGTGGACCTGCCGCGTCGGGGAGTCCCAGTCTCGTTCGAGACAATTTTCACGACATCGCATTCCCTTTTACTGGGCGTTCATGTCGCGGCCACGTCGTATCAAATCTTCAAAGGCTTCTTTCTCGATTCAGGAAACCACATCTTTCGTGTGGCGGCGGCGTTTTCGTTCGGTGTTTCTGGAGCATTGTATCTGTGAGTCACCTTGCGAAATCGGGTATACGCGCGATAACCGAAACCTGGAAAGATTCTTTTCGTGGGCCAGATCTTCGGATATCCTCAAAAACCAGTACAATGCTCGAATGTACCGAATCTTCCTCACACTGCTGTGGTTGACTCCATTCACTTGCACGCTACCCGCAGTTGCTAAACTGAGCACGTTTTCTTTGCCGATCGCCGAGTCGGAAAAATATTACAACATGGGCCATTTCGTGTCTGGCAGTGTTGTGACTGTCATGGACGCGTATTTTGCTTGGGCATTTTATTCTTACCTGGTGAAATTCGCTCGCCCGACTATAAGCCAAGGTGTGCCGCACTTCAACGACAACGGCGCTCGGCTGCAAATAATTGCGCAGTATGGTCTCATATCTTCCTGCTTCTGCTTCTTGGCGCTGACTGGCTTCGTCGCTCTCATGGTCTCGTTCTTCCTGGATCCGAGTCTGGCGAGTCCCAGTGTCTGGAGGGTGTACCGCGTTTGTTATATCACTGCAGACTTTGGGGCCACTGCCTCTGTGGTGACTCCGATTGTCATGAAAGTGCGGCTTCACCAGGTTGGGATGGCAGGGATTCGTATCCGTGAGGAGGGCAACAAGACTTTCTCCACTCCTAATGCGGACAGCGAAGGAGTTCTGACCATGCAGAAGACAGTCATGTCTTTGAAGCGGGCAAATACAAATCCATCGTTGGTCGTGACAGAGTAATAAACATGATTCCGATTGAGAGTAAGTCTGGCAGCTTTCACAAAGTTTATCGAATTACATGGACTTTTGAAGTGCTTCATCAGCAAGTTGCCACATGTGTTTACCGCAGTCAATACTATTTCTGATGAAATTCCTCTGTGCTGCCTGATGTACTTACAGCAGATTCCTTAATATATTGAATGTGTTATGATTCATGGATCAAGTTTCGGCGACTCTACAAAGCAAATAGCCTATGAATGCTCAGGGAAGCGGGCGTTGCACAAACGTTGTTTCAATGGCGTTTTGATCGAAATTAATCGACCAAGAATAAAGTCTCTAAACACCTGACTTTATACTTCCTTTATTGAACTTAAACATTAGAGATCATGCCATATTCTGACAGAATGTTCCTCACGCTCTTTTATGGCACCATTCATCTGCGTACTCCCAACCAGCCTCGATAGTGATGGAATCGGAACCCGGTAGAATTGAGATAGTGATGGAAATATTTTGTACTCATCCCTGATGAACAACGCCAGACAAGATGCGACAGAATCGGTGTCATTCATGGATACATATTCACATTTTTATTGGGTTTACTTGGGTTATTTCTGGCTGAAAGAAGTTTTGAAAAGAGCTTGATGAACATTTGGTAAGGCGCAACTGGATCCATGACGACCGTTCAAGCTCGTCGAAACCAGTCAGAGATGCGACTTGCAATCGACTTGAGCGACTTGAGCGATCGTCTAGACGCGGTGGAGCTGGCAGTGACGGCACGCGAGAGCGGGAGGCCGATCAGGTTCTTGTCGTGAGTAAAGACCATGTTCTTGTCTGTGGTGGAAGCGATGGCGGCAGGCGAGTTAACGTGCATGTGTTCTTGGTTGTTGTTGTTAGATGGAGTTGTTTGCTTGTTGGTTGTTGGTGCCATTTGCAAAGCAAGAGGAGTCTCTTTTATGGCAATCGTGGCCAAGTCAGACTGCGCCTCCCTTCAGAAATTGCGTGTCTTTTGAAGATGTTCAAAAATTGGTTTTTGGAAGTTCAACACTTTATTTATCCGATCGCCGAACTGAAATGATTCAAGAAATATGACTGCTTTGCTACAGTGATGCTGTGTGGACGCGATTGGCGTCTCTCCGGCGCAGGACTTGCTTGCACTGGACGCGGGCCAGCCAGGAATTAGGTGGGGCGTAGATGCGGTACTTTGTGCTCGTCAGAGAGGCAACAGCGGCGGGAGAGTTGACGTGCATTTGATTTCTGGTCCGTTGTTTTGGCGTTACTGTGTATCGACTGCCATGGCTGCGCTTCCTTCTCCTTTTTATGCACCATCCTTGCGCGGTTCCCCCGGAGTTTTCGAACTTGCTTTTTTTGGGAAAACCAAAGCGATGAAAATATCATTGAAAAACTGTCACAACCACTCTAACACAAGCAAAGGTGCAAAAATGCTGCGGCCACTTTGTATTTCCATTAAGCCGCAGATAAATATTCGATACCAGCCACAAGAAAATCACTCCTCTTCCCAGCAACAAGAGCCTTATCGCCCACAAGACACAACCCAATGCGTCTTCCTGAAAAATTGGGACGTTCACAAGATTGCTCATTTAAGAAGCGCAAACAAGATGTGGCAGTGGATTTGAAAGGAGCTGTAACGCGTGCTAGCGGAGTTCTTGCGTGTCTGAGAATAAAGAAGACTCAATTTCCCCCACAGAGAACCACGTGGAATAACTGTGCGTCATCGTGGGCGGCCAGAGATATCCAGATGGTGATGCAAGACATTTCTTTGAGTGAGAATGGGTGCCCAATGGGCCGGCGACTGGAAAATTGGGTGAGTTTGAACGGCGTATCGGCCATATCGGTCCATTCAAAAAATCCGAGCAGTTGTTGGAAGCACCACGATCCATCAGTTGAGTTGTCATTGATTTTTCAGAGAAACATTTGTGACGCTATGTCCGATGACTCTGAACAAAACCAATTCTCATCAAGTCAGAAGTCGCTCTTTATCCAATCATTCTGTGCACAAGCAGAAACTTTACACAGAGTGCAAAAGGGCTGCCCCGAAGTCCACAAAATCACTTCTTGTCTTCAGCTTGCTTCTTCTTGTCCGCACTGTCGCCGTCAGCTCCAACAACTGGCACAGTGCCCGACTCAACCAAAGCACCACCACCATCCTCCTTCTTCTCTTCCTCCCTGTTTGTAATCTTGTTCTGAATCAAATTATGCAGTGCAATCACTGCACGCACAAGACTACTCAAATACACCACAAGCAACTCATCATTCGTGCTCACAGCAAAACCTGCCACCGTCTCCTTTTTGTCCAAGTTGGGCAGCAAATTAAACATGTCCTGCAGGTTGTACAGAATGGCATGGTTCACGGGGAGCGTGCCAGCGGCAACTTTTCCAAGGTATGCGTGGATGTCTGCAAGGCGGTTGTGTAGGCCTTTGAGGGAGTCGAGTTGGTCCGTGATTTGGGTGCTGAGTGTGCCGACAATGTTGTCTTTGATGTCGCGGAGGAGATGCTCGACACCGATTTCTTCGGATTCTTCAGCTTCGATTGCAGAGGGGAGGTGTGTGAATGTATTTGTTGTTGCGGTTCCATCCTGTGTGGTTATTTAAACAAAGCCAAAAAAAGGCACTGTTGTTGAGACAATTGGACTGACAAGTCAAAAGAAAGAAGAGGAGTAAACGTACATCATGCACTTCTTCAATTGCAAAGTATGCGTCCGTAGGAATCCCAATATCGCGTGGTCTTACGTCAATAATGACCAACGCCGGGTTGGGAATGTATCGCTTGAACAGTTGATTGATTTCGAGGTCAGATGGACGGAGTTTGGGACCGGTGTGGTACCATCCGACCATCTTTTCCTTGGCTGAGCAGGTGGGGAAAAGAATTAACGCGCGTCTCAACAGAGCATCAAAATAAACACGCAAGATAAAAAATGCAGCAGCCACAGCCAGTAAAAAGCCAAGAATTCGATACGCACCATTCACTTTCTTGCACATGTCGTACATTGCTTCGTGGTAGTTGTGGTCCAGGAACCAGACAGAGCTGTCCTTCTCGTCCTCCTCGAAAGGAACTAACATACAGAATTGAAGAGAGAATACAGTCAGCATTCTGTGCAAAGCATCCAAGGTGCTTCCAAGTAATTCATTCGCTCACGCGCGTACGAGTTTGCCACATTGACCGTGTCGCCGTTGACCTGGCCCAAGAGCACTCCGACAACTCGCTTGTTTGTGTTGCGCGCAACTCGAAAGAAGTGGTCCACGACGCTGAGAAGAACGAGCGGATGAACAACGACTTTGGTCGGGAGGACTTCCACCATTTTATTCGGATTTTTTTAAATTTTTGGATTTATGACTCCTAACTTCACTGCAGAGAGTAAAACCCAATGTTAACATCCATACTGCTTCCGCTGCGACTGCTCATGCCGCTTTTACTCATCGAAGGTTCCCCGCAAAATGCGAGGATGTATTTACTGGGGTGCCAACTGGCAGTTTCTGGTGCAGTGCTCACAGGAACTGAGTAAAGCGTTTCCCCCGTTTCCACACTCGCAATATCGATTGCTTTATCTTCTGTACCAGCCATGGCGATAATTTCTCCACAATGCGCAAATGTCATGACCCGAACTGGCATGCTGTTTTTTGAAGACTGATGTCAGCGAAAAATCATATTTCCGTTTTTGGGTGCGATTCTTACTCGAGCTGTCCTAAGGTTCGGATGCATACGTATTCGTCAAGATCCCATAGACTTACAAGAGAGTCATTGCTGCCAATTGCCATATACCTGGTGAACGAACCAAAAAAGGTCAGATTGAACACTGGGGAACAAGAAGAGAAAATCCCAAGCAATCGAACCTCCCCATAGGATCAAAGTCAATACAGTAGCAGTTTCCGGTATGCGCAGCGATCGCATGTACAGGTTTGAACGAAGGGAATTCCAGAATTTGGACCGTCCCATGTCCCGTGGTGAGATAGAAAAAGTTTCCAGAGTTGTCCCATTTGATTTCGTTCACCTGAATCAGTAAATTCGATCCGTGCGAAGTTTCAGATGTTGGTTATCCTCGAAACTAATTTTGCACCGCACCTCATAATCCCTTTTTAGCGTATGCCAGATGTATTTTTGAGAAGGGGTTTTGGAAGCAGTTGAAGTTTCGGTGGAAGCAGCAGAGCCGCCCCTTGGATCTATGAATGTAATCACGTCGTCCTGTTGCATTATTTAACGTTTGAGGAAGCTGTTGTTTGAAACTATATATAAGCGCCACACCTTGCTCCCGACAGCAATCGTGTTCCCATCTGGACTCCATGCAATGTTGATGTTTTCGCCGGGTGTTTGAATGACATGAATAGGTTTCGAATTCGTGCGCACATCCCATAACCTGACAGTCTTATCCGCACCAGCTGAAGCCAGAACATGCTCTACTTGTGGATGAAAGATGACCTGCAATGGGTGAGTGAATCGATTAGAACTCAACTCCCAAGCACTGCAGAAGAAGGGATCCAAATCAAGCACTGAGTCTCGATCGTATAAATTACCTGGTCCACATCCGCCGCATGTCCGATAAGCACTGTCGCTGTGGGAGAGACCTGGTTGCCCTGTAGCGAAAAGACGCGCACTGACTGGTCGTACGCACCAGTCGCAAGCCTCGCGCCGCTCTGAGACCATGCAACAGACAGCACTTTAGCCTTGTGCCCGCTGCGCATCTCGCGCGTGGTTGCATTGCGGAGCTCTTTGGCTGACGGCATTGAATGCTTTCCGTTTATGATGAAGTGAATTCTTCTGTAAATATAAATAAATATTTTCATTGACTTCAACACTCCTGCAATTTCTTTTGGCAGGCATCTCTCGACAAGGAATCTGTTCAACAAAGGTACATGCGGATAAGCGCGCCATCGAAGCCAGCCCGCTCACATCGAACTCTGTGCAATTGAAAACGCGTATCCGTTTCCGCCAATCAAAACTGACGCGTTTGACCACGAATTCACAGTCTGCGAGTCAAGGACCGGCTTGTGAAGCTGCGAACGGCGGACTGATGCCCAGATCAAATGTCTGCTACCAAATTTACGGTTCTTCCTGAATTAGTTTACTTTATTTGGAAAGTGCCTGCCCAATTTCCAAGGCCATTTCAAACGCGACTGGTTGATGATACTTCTCACTATGCCAGCATTTGTCTTCATGGACTTTGAAAGTGCTTCGAAGGTATTGGTTAAAGTGAAATAATGATGCTTCCGAGTGGCCTGAGGTGGTTATGCCAGTCCCTTCTTTTTTGGTGGCGGAACATTCAAAGCGGGGCAGCGGGATGAGGGAAAAAAGTTAACTCAGACAACGGTTTGAAATAACTTTCGAATAACCAAACATCAACAGTACCTATGGTTAGTTGAATCCGTGTCAGAAAGCTGGCGTGAATGCTGACGGAAAGTTGCCTTAGAGTAACCGGCAGCAGTTCCAGTCGCTGCAAGCACAGAGACCACTCCCAAATGGCTGGCGCGCAGAATGGTCCTCGAATCACAATTGCTTCTACTTTGTCGACCCATCCGGTGCTTGCACATGGCACGACCCGCGAGATTCGCCGCCGATTCAAGCTGCTGCTTCGGCTGCGTCAGTCGCGTCGAAGCCAATGTCGCAGCTTCAGGTAAGCACACAAGAATCTTCCTGCCACTTCGTTTTCTGTTCTCAATTCTTGTCCCAGGATAAACAAAGCGACCAAGTCCGCAGACCCAACTCCGCCGCCGCCACCGCGGCTGCCTTTCAAACTGCCTCGCATGCCGCTCCATCAAGAAACTCTACCGCCGTAATCAACAGCATTCATCGGCCGCTCAATGCTCAAACTACTGCAGCAAGGCAGAGAACTTTAGATCCGAAAAAGAAATTTTGCGGATGCTTTTCAACGCGGTCATCTTGTTGCATCTTCTGGTCCGTTTTTACCTTCATTCTTCTCGCCGGCATCGCAGTCGCTGGCTTCTTTCTATGGCCCCGCTCTCCTACCGTCACCATCAGTGAACCGTACATTCCCTCAACGATAGCGCCCATCCAAATTGCCGGGTCGAGTTTGGCATCTGCATCCGCTTCAAACCCGGCCACAATCATTCTGAACATGGCTGTTGATGTCACAGTATTTTCACCCAATTACATTGACATTTTCGTGAGCAAGATATCATTTCAGGTTTGTTGTTTGAAAAGATGCTTTCTTGGAAGCGCGTTTCCTCTGAACGCAATCAAACAACACATCGCAGGGACAACTCATCAACCCGCTCACGAATACAAACATGGATTCCGCGCCTGTAAATGGAATCGCGACTAACGTTAATTTCCGCTCGAAAAAGACAACCGCGTTTACGCTCATGTTCACAGTAACGCACCCCATCACAAGCGGTGCGGCATTACAAATTCTCACTGGCACAGATGAGGTCATACACACAGTGGTCAATGAGTGCTCTAGCTCGAATGGAAAGCTTCCGATGGTGAGGACTTTCGAATCAGTGTGCTGAACTTTTCCTCACAATTTCCAAAAATGCAGGCGTACAATATCCAGCTAAGTATTTCTGCAATTTCGTGGACAGGATTTAAGCCCATGTCTTCTGGAAAGGCGTCCATTCCGTGCCCGGCCTCTGCAACAGAACTCATCAACCTCCTCACATAACACTTCAACATTCTTTGCCCCCCTTCGCGAAAAATAAATGGCACTCAATAAAGCACGGTTTACTTTTTTAAAACGCATTCCGATTCACGCAACCATGCTTCATTTTATGATCAATCGTCCGAAACGATTCTTTTTCGCAAATTCTCCAAAACAGCACCCTGGGCCTTGAGCATCTCAACCAGCCGAGCAACTTGCCCTTCCAGCAGACCATTCTGAGACTTCAAATCGTGCTCCCCTAATGACACGTTCGAAGCTTCGGGGGCTCTTTCCGGCGATGCATTCGCGCCAGATGCATTCTCTGATTTGAGAGGCGCAGTGTCGCTTTTAACTGCCCCAATTTCCTGCTGTAGCGCGCGTAAACGGTCCATACCAGAATGTAAAGACGCAATTCGATCTGCTGCTGAAGGTACCAACACGCTGCCCCCAGGTGCGGGAACAAGGTTCATGGTCGATATGGCCGTAGAGTCAACATGCGTATCTGGAACACTTGCAAGAACCGCGCTATTTTCCGCGGCCGCGTATTGTTGAAGACACGCACTGACTTCATTCAAAACTTGCTGCTCTGATACGCTGAGAGCCGCCATGGGCACTCCAGCGACTAAAACGACATGTTCTTTGGTAACTTTGGGTTTTTTAGCAGTTCCATTTTGATTGCTGTCATCATTCGCTGTATCTAGAGACCTTTTTGATAAGCTCATGTTGTAGAGATCGGAAGACGATGGAGTTGATACGGGAACGACGAGAGGTTTCTTTCTCTTTGTGGTGAGGCCACCGTCCAACCTTTGCACATGTTTAGTCACCAGAAAATCAAACGGCAATTCATCCCCCACGTACCCGTACAAACGGAGCCACATTTCGCTCTCTGTTTCAGGAATGTTTCCTTCATCCTTCTCCACGCGTATGCATCCGACCATTTCGTCACTTCGAAGATCGCGGAAATACGGATTTGAATGACCTTTATGCTCATTTGAGATCAGTTGAACGCGCATAAACCTTGAGATGCTTTTCCTCACCCAAAATGTAATCAAAGAATGGCACGATATGATGCTTCTCGGCCCATTCACGAATCCTCGTTGAAATGTTCGATTTGGAAGGATTCATCCCGACTCTTCGACACAAGTCTGTCCAGCTGCGTATCTGCGAAGAGACCCAAGTTCAAAGAGAGATGGTGAATATCAAACATGAAATAAAAGCAAAGATCACAGACGAACGTTCTGAAACCCGCCCTGAGACATCACGATACCCAGAAACTCATACGTGCTGAAAGTGCGGCCTTCGAAGGTGGGTGGTTGGTCGAACCGAGTCAGGTGGTCTTGGATTTTGCACTTGACAGGAGCTGGATCGTCTGAGTGGACATGCGTTTGAGCATGATATGCATGCAAGAAGGCCGTGTAAAGTGGGACAAAGATGGCGGGAGTGATTGTGCCAGGCTCGAAGGGAAGTGTGGACGGATGCATTATTTTATGGAATTTTAAATAAGATTTACGATGGATACAGCTCGCAGCGTACTTTCCCATACGGACGCGCAATCGTGGCACACGGTCCGTTCACCTTCTGCGCGACACCCATTACCCGAAACATCAAATGTTTTATTGCCTTCTCTCAATCCATATGAGTATGAACTTTTTTATTTGTAACATCCCAAACACCGCTTTCCCATCAAATAAACCCCTTCTTCATGAAGGCTTCAAATGATTGGGTGAGGATCCAAACAAGGATTTCCACATGAATGCCTCAGACAAGAGCAGTTCAATATCTCGGTCGCCCCAAGTCGCAGTTGGGCACGACTGCAAGAACTGAATAATATCTTGGAACTGTGACGACGCGAGAAAAAAAAAATTGATAATAAGACGTTTTGGCCATCCAGTTTTGGTTTTTCAAAGAAGGGATGCGCAATTGTCACCTCCATTTTCTTCAGTTCTGCAGACCACTTGACCAAGAACGCGGCACAAACATACAAATGAAATTCAGAGAGCCCTTCAATCCCTTCCGCTTGATACGAGTCCCACATGCGGATTGTAGATTTAAGCGGCAATTCTCGCATTAAAAGGCAGTTCATCCAGCGGAACGCAAATTGAATAAACTCCACGCCCTCGCTCTGAAAATGGGCATACAATTGCGCTTTAAAAAAGGGGGCGGGGAGGAGGGCAGGAAATATTAACAAATACGTGAAAGGCAAAGAAGGGTGAGTGCTATATACCATCAATGCGATTGATCAACTCCTTCAAACGCGCAATCTGCCTCTGAATTCCCGGTTGCGCGTGCGTGTAATTATCCTGAATTCCATCCAGCAGCCGCGTAAGGCACCAAAATGTGTCGCTTTCCACTTCATTCAACGAGTCTTGAGAAATGCGCAAGACATCGACACGCTCAACATCCTCCAACGGTACATAAGATTGAAGGAAAACTTGAAAAAACGGCGTTGCCAAGTCATTAATGCCTTGAACGTATCCAGACGCTGGATGGCGTATGGCCCAGATGTACAAAATTCGCTCGAGAGACTGTTTTGGAAACAATTTTTAATCAAGAGCTGTCGAGGAGAGGACTTTAGAACGGGCTAAGACGCACTTCCTGAATCATCGTGTTTTGATACAAAGGAATTGAGGCATTGGTTCGTAAAATGTCAATATGAATCTGATGTACAAGCGCCTGATCCAAGCTTGATTTTCCCTCAAGAAACTGTTGATGTACGTATTCGAGATATTCGCCACGTTTTTTTTTCAAAATATCATCGCGACTTTTAGAGTTTGACGGCAGATATCCCTGCAGAATAGAGGCGTTTGTTAAGTTGCCCGCTTCGGATTTACTTTAAATCAATGCGAGAGTGCATAGAAGATGAATAAAGTTATACACGCGAAGGCAGTGCAAGACAGAAAGTGGAGCGGGCCTGGCTTGTTTCAGTACCATAAGAAGCTTCCAGACAGTGTGACGGATTTCTTCAGGAACACCCATCCAGCTGAGTTTCTTCAGTTGCTCCATGTCCACAACAGCTGTCAGTTTTTTTTGGTTATGGACCGAGACAGAGGCAAGATCACCAAAAAAGGTGACAGTGCAAAAACAAAAATAAACTAAAACTCACCGCATTCAAGCAGTGCCTCGAACTTTTTGAATCGAATGGCTTTACTGTTGAGTTCTGCCACATCTCCCAGCATCTTAGATTCTGCGCTCTTGGGCCTTCCTTTGTTTTAACAATGTGTGTATGTTCGTCCCGTCAAGTCGCTTCGAGCTTCACCAGCACGACGTCCAGAGGCTCACCTGGCGATCCGGATAGTCCGTTTGTTTCTGAGCTGCTGTTACTTCGGACCGCCTGCGGGTTTTTGATTGAGATAGTGTTGGACATTTTTAAATGAATTTTTACATATGGTTTATGGGCTGTGGTGATTTCCCCAACTGCCAACCTGACCTCTGTGCGCTACCCTACCAACCAAAATGCGGCATCTGACTCCAGTTAACTCGCAACCTCACACAAGGGATTGCCAACAAAACCTGGCCACATGCACTTCTTCAATCTCCTTCAAATCAACCTATCTGGCTTCTGTTTCAGGGACAACAGCACTAAAGTGAGTGCCATCTAATGCTCCAACACAACCTGTAAAAAAAGAAAACTTAGGATTGTCTGATATTTTGGGTGGAATGGGTTTAGAAGGGAGCTTCATGTAGCATGGCTGTAAGCTGAGCAGAGCTTTCAGCACTCCGTGAAAACACCAGCTGACCCTATCAGCTGACTGTTGGAACCTTTCTTGTGTGGATCAGTTGGAGTTGTTTCCGGCTACAATAAAGAGGAATATTGCAACTTGCTCTCAGGGATCAATGTAACCAGGAGGAGGCAGGAATCCAGATTGATGCAGCAATGAGACAAGACCACTGTGTTCATTGCAGCAGTTTGAGTGAGGTGACATGAAATAAACAAAACTTACTCGAATGTGGCAATGTCCATGTGGAACATGTTGTGCATCCTTGACTCGTGGCCTGTTCGGAGTTCTTGCAGCCATGTGTGGCCCTCATCATGGAGGTGTGAATGTGACATTTTGGGAGTGTTGGAGGGGTGCAGCTGGTGAGTATTTGTTGCCAGATGATAACCAGCAACACAGCTGCTAATGCTGCGTTCCACTGTCACTGCCTTGTTGTTGCTGCAAGCTGCTGTCAGGTGGGGCCTGTGGAGTTCAGGTGGTTGATTTTTTATTTTGTTTTTTGTTTTTTCACAAGACAGGATCAAGGTGAGTCAGATCAATTTGAGTCACTCAAGGTGAGTCAGATCACAGTGACTGCATTTTCTCTTTTTTCTTGAAGTCCCAAATGCCTCCCAAAGCAGCGAGGAGGACCTCTCCTTGCAAGATCACAGTAGCAGACCCCAAGGCTGCCACAGCCCTGCCACAGTCCCCAGATCAAGTCAAGAAGGAGAAGGGTGACAGGTTTGAGAAGCACCACTGGATGGCTGAGCAGGTGACCTTCCTGCTGGAGGAAATGGTGGACCAAGCCAAAGACAGCAAGAAGAGCACTGGCAGCTTCAAGAAACCCACGTGGAACACTCTTGCCAGCAGGTTCAACCGCTGTTTCAGGTGTGTCATTGGCCACAAGCAGCTCAAGTCAAAGGTACAAGTTCTGAAAGCCCAGCTGCAGATGTGCACGTGAATGGGAGTACAGTGGTGCAATGTCAAGAAGGCACCCACTGTGCCTGCAGGTGTGATGTTGGAGTACATTGAGGTAACCACAACTCCATTTATTCACCGATTGTTGGTTGACAAAGCATCTTCTTAGGGCATGCCTGCTGCCACTGTTGCGGATCCTGGTCAAGGTGGACCAGTGGTCTCCTCATGTACTCAACATAAAGGAGAGCTCAAAATCTCTGGAATGCATGAAGATGTGGGAAACAGGTGTTTGAGCACCTGCAGACCCCATACGTAACAAAAATGTGAAATACACATGACTTCGTATAAATATAGACAAGCCATGGGGGCAGTAACACACCGTCGATCACACACACAGGTCTCTGGCACATCTACCAAGTCCTACAAGCACCCACGTGCCATCCACGGCTATTTATGGTCACTGGATGAGAAGTTGTGAGGCATACTGCCAAGACCCCAATACACCCTCACCAAGTTGTCATGAGGTGTCAGACTCTATCACTCTAGAGAATACCAACAGTACTAAGCCAAACTACCTGCAACACCAAGCATTTGGCAGAAACACATCAGTACATAGCTTATGTAGTTGAAATGAAGGTTTGAGCCCAGATAAGCGGCACTTGAGGACCTAGATCTTGCATAAGCAAAGTTCAAAGTTAGTACACCACAGTCAAACTGACATGCTGAAACGTACATAGACAGCAGGCAGGGCTGCTTACCGGTACACCATCACTTGGACCCACGGCTCCCTACCCAGGTGGGAGAGGCCCTGTCAGAGGTCCAAGGATACAGTCATATGCACTTTGGACATTGGTTGGATAGTTTCTTATTCAAATCATAACTTTTAGGATTGGTAAAGACCCAACAGTCCTTGGGGATGTTTGGGGGATTTCCATCTCGGTTCTTTATAATTTCCACTGTGAAAAAATAGAAAACCAGGGAGATACCCACGATTTTCCACCCATGAGTGATTCTTTTATGTTCTATTCCAAAGGGTATAAATTATAGAGCTTCCACAAGGCAAATAAACATCTTCTTAGACCAAAATCATCATTGTAGCACTTAGTCCTCAAGTCACAAACCCTTGTACAGCGTGCCACCACCATTTGTACCAACAGCCACAGATTGCAGGCTTGCGTGGGATATTGTGAATAGGGGCCTGGCTGACTATGACCTCCTTGCCATGCTGTTCCAGGCGTCTCAAGCCAAATGTCAGCTCTCAAAAGGGTCAACTTCATCCTCATTGATGGCTTTGGTAGGAACTCAAGATGCAGAAGGTGATAGCAACGACAATGACAATGACAATGACAATGATGACAATGACAATGACAAGGATGACCTCCACAGGGATGCAGACAGCGAGAATGCTGTTCCAGCTTTGACCAATCAAGCCATGTCCAAGACTCCTTCTAAGTCACCATTGTCTTCTACTGGATTGCTGTCCCTGGCTGCTGATGCAGGTGATTATCTTTCTTTACTGACATTCACACACTTTTTAATTGCAAGTACCCACAGGTTCTCTCAACCAAAAGAAGCTGTCAGCCCAACCCAACATTGCCTCCATCAGTGATCAACAAAAGCGTTCTCACACAACCCCTGCCAAAAAGCCTTCTGCTCCCACTGATCCAGCCCTTCTAAATGCTCTTGACCAAGTTGTGAATCACATGGATTGCATGGACCATCCCATTGAGAACGAGAAGGGGGCATACAGTTCTCTGTTGGAATCTGCACAGCTTCAAGCTTGGGTGGCAGAAAAAGTGGAGGACATTTTGTCCAAATGCAATGTGGAATTTGACAGTGCCATGTGTGAATGGCTGAAGGAAGAGCTCACCTTCAAGTACAACGAGTTGTTTAAATAAAGTGATGATTTTCTGTGAATTTTGAAGATTTGTTTGTTGGGATCCTGAATACAGCATGCCAAATACAGGTTTTTTCTGTTTTTGGTTTTTGGCCCTTTCTGGCATTTGATAAACTGTTTTTGAGATGCCAAATACCATTGTCATGGAAACAGTTTCTGAAAAACAGTTTCACGGTGCTGCATTTTGTATTTGGGTTTTTCGAAAAATCGGTTTTGTGCCAAACGCTTTTTCATGTTGCATTGTTTTATGTAAATTGCATTCTGTAAAATCTGGCCGAACGAGGCCGTAGTCCGCTGACAAGATTTGCAACTGGAACAAGAATGGCACGCGTCCCGCCTGTATTCGTACACATACGTATCGGGCTTCTAGCAATATCAATCCTGCAAGTTTTCTGGCTCATCTATCATGGCGTCTTGGTGGAAAATCGACGTGGAGGCACAGTTTTCAAGAGGTTAAAAAAATCGGCGACAGCCTTCAACATCCTGCTTCTTATCCTTGTACTCTCGAATATAACCATGCTCGTAGCGGTAATCATCCGTGTACTGGCCGCAACTCGCGAGGATTATCTTCTGAGCCTTATACTTTTGACTGTTTCAGCTGCGAGTATGAATCACAGTTACATATGCTGCACCTGGAACCGAGGAAGCAAGCTTGCAGAGATAGTGTCACCTCGTACGTTCCCATACGCACGAGCAATCGTGGCATACGGGCCGTTCACCTTCTACGCGACACCCATTGCGACAATCGTTCAGATCGCGGTGCCAACCTTCGACAGTTCGCGCGTCTCTCAAGTTCTTTACATCTTATCCGCATGCCTGACGATCCTCTTTGACGCGTACATCGTACTCATGTACAGCCGCTACCTCCACCAGCTGAGCCAGTGGCATCCAAATCAGCGTGACGAGCACTTGAACATTATTTCTCGCTATGGAATAGCCTCGTCAATTGCTGGTGTGATGTGTCTCGTTGGCTTCATTGGCCATGTTGTGTATGGGGATCAGTTGGAGGGTCAAATATTTTCCCTGTTTGCGCAAATGTTTGGCTTCCTGATGCATTCTGCGTTGCTTCTAATGAAGAGGATGCTAGTACGGCAAAAGAACAAAGAAGAGACAGAGAGACGGCTGGCTTCCAAGGCTGCTAAAGTGTCCAACTCACGTATGTCTGATCAAGCAGCGACAATGCTTCCAATAAAGTGAAGATACCTGTTGAGAAGATATGAATAGCTGCAAGTAAATAAACGCTGTAAGATCTGGAAGAAGGCTACAAGCAGCACAGCCCTCCTTTTTTCAACTGCCCATGTGACCAGATTCTTGATTTCAGAATCAGGGACAGACCAACGCGCGTGGCTGGTAGCCGTTCTGGTTCTCATCCGGTTCAAATCACAGCTGTGCGCGGCTGCCGCACATGGAAACAGCGGAACGAATAGTTGTAGAAATGATACCCTGCCATCGCAACAAATCCACCCTTAACCATCTGTGCAGCTTCCATTCTGACCATCGTTCCAAATGGTCATGTCTACCTTCATCCGCACACCCATCTCTCAATGGCATCACAAGGACTCACCCAACACCACACACATACTGGCGCACATGCCGATGAAAGAAGAAAGTTGCAAGGTCTTCTCTTTTTTCCACAAATTTACGAATAAAATATCTGCAAATGAACTCTCTCAGCACCATTGGTCTGCGCTCGCTGAAGCTGTCCATGTCTCGCGGCATCTCCACTAGAGTCTCCGCTGCCTCCATCGCTGGCCTCGAAAGCCGCTGGGGAAAGCTGCCTGAGGCCGAGCAGGGCGCAATCGCCGACAGACTTGCCGTCGCAGAAAAGGGCGACTGGAAGACCATGTCCCTCGAAGAGAAGCGGGCCTGTGAGTGCTGATACAGAGGGAGACTTGGGGGCTCGCCTGCGCTGTCTTTTCTATTGGTGACTCACTGTGACTCATACAGCGTACTACATCGCGTACGGCGAACACGGCGCCAGAAACCCAAAAGACCCTAACTTGACCAAGGCTGTCATGGCCTACTCATCCGTCTTTGTCCTGGTTGCATTCGGAATGTACGCTTGGTGGCAAACTCGTGCGTATAACTGATCGAATTCGATGGAGATTTTGACCTTCCGCTCTGAACAATGACTTCACACCAACAGAGAAGCCTGTCGTTCGTACCATGACCCCTGAATGGAAGGCTGCCGAAGACGCGCGTGCTATCGAACTGCAGCAGAACCCCTTCCAAGGAGCATACGCCGAAGAGCTTAAGAAGCAGAGCAAGTAAAGCAATGCCAATGTCGAAGCCCTTTCGTTTTGCGCCGAACTGTTTATTTGAAGGAGTTGCTCGAACTTTTTGTTTCTTTTTTTGCATCCATGTGCGCGATTGTTTTATGAATGAGTGTGGCTGGATGCTCGAGCACGAGCGAATTCTGAGGAAGCGAGGCGTGATAAATACATATCCGTTCTTACATTTGAATCTTTAAAGCGCTGGGCTTAAATCGATGTGTATTTGTCCAGAAATGTCCGATGTCAGCACTCGCGACTGTGGCAGGCTCACACAACCAACTTTTACAGTCAGCTGCTGTCACCCGCTGTTACTGTGCGCAGGGGCTGTGACTAACAGCATCACGTCCTTCATATGGTGGACGCTGATCGCGGCAGACGGCGAACGAGTTTCACAGCCCAAGTTATGACATCTGCTCCGGAGTTGGACGTGACGTCATTACTTCTTTACACTGTTTTGCGGATTCGGTTCAATTCACGTAATTCGATCCTTTTCGATGCTCCCCAATAAGGAAGGTGTGGGTTTCGATGGATGTCATTTATTCGGTTGTATTCCAAGGACAGGTATTTCGCAATGGCCGCGTTCGAGAAAATCAGTGGTGACCATGGCCGTGCGCATGAGGGTCTTTCTGGAATCTGAGACCGCAGTATCCGCAGCCAACGGCTTCCCCGTCGTCCTGTAAAATTAGAGATCATTTCAGAAACGAACGATCACACAATCATCTGAATGAAGCATACCAAGTTCAAGTATACTTTCGGGTGTCCCAAGGCGCCACCACCTGTGACATCAGAGGATCAAGCAAAATGTTGGAGAGAGTTGAAGACTTGTAAGCAGTATCGGACGTCAATGATCATCGATGCACGCACCTCCATCGCACGACACCTTACGACCCGCAACCATCTTGACTGGGACAGCAGCAATCAAATCGATCGCGGCAATTGGATTTGGCTTATGAAAGAGGTGTAACACAGTGACTATGAGATATTGCAAATTGAATGATACATGAGATCGAAAGCACCTGCAAGGCCATGTTTGTCTGTTCGAATCTGAGTTGGGAGGATGAGCAACACCGAATTTTCCATGTTGTGGAACATACTGCGTCCTCTCACCTCGGGCCGGTCATCGCAGCTTGTCGGGATGCCTGAGTTTTGCTCCAGGTAACTGCTCGGTTGCTCGACTGCGCGAGACCCGTGCTGTAGCAGCGACGTGCGAATAGTAAAGCAGACCGCATTTTTGTTCGTTTTTTTTTTTACATCCGTCTTTATAAACACATCGCAAATGGTCTTCTACTTCGAATCAGCCACTGAGAACGACGACGGTACCCTGAAACCTTCATTCTCTCTCGTCGAAACTCACAAATCACTGCGCAGAGAAGGTTCTCATCTACATGGGCAGAGACAAGTTTGAAAATGAAAACCTGATCGAGCATGGCTGGGATCAGGTGGGGGCTCAATCACCACTGGCATTCTTGCGAAGGACCAGAAGTCGAATGGATGCAGCTCTTATTGGATCGTTAGCTCATCCCAACCCCACCTTCTCCTTTTTTTTTTTTTTTTTTTCCACTTTCAGGATGTCTGGTTTCACGTGGACAAAATCTCATCAGCGCACGTATACTTGCGAATGCCGGACGGAATGTCTTGGGATGCAATTCCAGAAAATATTTTAATCGATGCGGGACAGCTGACGAAGGCGAATTCAATAGACGGTGGGGATTGCCTCCTTCAATTTCTCCCAGCCCTTGATTTCCTCGCTCCGATCTCTCCTGTTTCGCTTTGATTCCCTTATCAATCCTTTTTCGTGCTGGATGATTTTCTTTATGGAAAACGACTGACCTCTCATTCCCCACCCTCAGGAAACAAACTCAACAACCAAACTATCCTCTACACGCCATGGGCCAACCTCAAAAAAACTCCAGGCATGGAAACGGGTCAAGTGACATTCCACAAACAAAACCTCGTCAAAAAAGTGTTTATCCGAGAACGCAACAACGAAATTGTGAACCGCCTCAATAAAACCCGCGTCGAGCGAAATAACCCGGATCTGGCAGCTGAAAAAGTGGCCAAGCAAAGGGAGTTGAAACAAGCTCAGCGGTTGATGGAGAAAAAGCTGAGGCAAGAGGAGGAAGCTCGTAAAAAGGAATATGCTCGGCTGGCGGAACTGAGGAGCTATAAGGGTGTTGTGGATGATGAAGAAGGAATGAAAAGTAACAAGTATCGCGCTGAGGACAGTGACGATGATTACTTTATGTGAATGCCCTTCCAACCTTCATTCTTCTCTGTTTGAGGAATAATAAAGCCCAATTATCGGGATCTCGTGATATGCAGCGCCCACACCCGCAGTTTGAATGCATTGGATTCCAAGTTGAAAATTCATACGTTCAACCATTGATTCTCCGAGGCTCGTACCAACATCAAATTGCAGGAACGGGAGGAGAATGCTTGCAAAATACAGTTTTATTTAGTCAGAATCCATGTCCCATGATTTCCCCCCTGCTCCAATGGATTCCTTCATCATGAAACCATCGTCAATCCAAGGAACTCGTCCGCCAGACGCCGAATCCTTTATTGCCGTTTGAGAGGTGGAGGCTTTCGAGGAATGCTTCGTTGTGGAAGGTTCTTTAATCATTTGCATGAATCCTCCTTGCGAGAGGGATGGAACTAAATTTCGGGAAGGTAACAAGTAAGAAAACAATGCGCAAAATTTGGGCGAAAGCTTATTACGTTTTGTGTTGTTCTTTTGGATTCCGTCAGCCTTGACACCTTCGACGCTCTTTTGAGCAACGCGAATTGCGTTGAACAGCTTGACGACTGGTAAATTCGAAACGCAACATTAAACATTCGGATTGAACCTAGTTGAATAATAAATGCGCGCACCTCCTCTCGTTGCGACTTTTTTGAGTTTCTTTTCGAGATCGTTTGCTGCGACAACGTCCTCTGGTCTTATACGAGCAACATCGAGCGCCTTCATCTTTTTCTCTTTTGAAATCAGCTTCTTGGCCTTATCCTCTAGTTTCTGATCATCGATTGTAGCTTCGATGGATTTGTGTTTCGAGAGGATGGGTTTCTGCGACCCCGCGAATTCAGCATCACGCACGAAATAAGAAGCAATTCAGGACTAACGCACCTCTTTCTTGGCCCTCTTCAACTTCTGGTCCGCATCGGTGGAAATTGAGTCGCCAAGAATGCGCGCCATGGCGTAGGCCAGTTTCGTCTGCTTTGTCGACTCATCAGCACCGGCATCGTCTTTGGCATCTGGTCGTGCTGGAGGTGCGGCATCTTCTTTGTCAGCTTCGTGAGCTTGTTCTGGTTTGTGCTTGTCCTGTTCGCGACTCCGTTTGGCCTTCATTTTAAACTTAAAAAAGAAAAAGAAAGAAAGTGGAGATGGTAAAGCTGAATAAAAAACAAGAATGAAGCCGCCATTCAACGCCAACGATCCCATTCCCATTGACCCAGAAACGGGACGGCCCATTCGAGGCAAAGGCTCTCGAGGCTCGCGCGCATCGCGGCCGAAGGAGCTTGGTGGGCATCAAACAACAACTGCAATCTCAGTCTCGAAACACTGATCGGAAAAAATGACTCAAATGTCCAACAGGTGGCGCTCGTCTTCCACGCAGTTTTGCCATGGCATCGAATTCAGCATCGAGCGGCCCATCGGAACGCGGGTCTGTGCGCGGACGGGGCAGTGGATTAGGCAGAGGACGGGGCAGGGGCAGAGGGAGAGCACCTCAGACAGCAAGGGATGACGAGGATAAAGTGGCTGCTATTTTACCAGTGTCCACATTGCTTGATATCCCGGAGGTGGTCGATGTTGTGGCGGTGCCTGTGGAGGGTGAGACGCGTTTTTGGTGTTTGCTTGACAGGAGTGCTGAATGAGTCTCAGATCCTGATAGGATGGCTGATGCACAAGAGCAGATGGATGAAGACCTGGATCTTGATGACTCTGATGATGACGAAGACCAGTCTGACGAAGACAAGGAAATAATCATTCAACCCCAAACTGACAAGGAAAAGCAAGAAATGCGGTATTCTCATGAACTTGCTGCTGAGAATTTGCATGCGTATGGCTACTGACTATCTACTCAGCGCTCTCATCGAATCGCTCGGGGAAGAAGACCTCCATCGATTCGAAGTGTTCCGAAGGTCGAAACTGTCAAAGAATGTTGTGAAAAAGGTAGTCCCGTTCCAAATGTTGGAGGACCTGGTACTAAAGCAGCAATTAAAACTTTCCTTTAGATCTTGACTACTATACTGGGAACAACCACCGTTCCAGCCAATGTTCTGACAGCAGTGGGAGGAACTGGGAAACTGTTCGTTGGCGACATTGTTGAAATAGGTACAGAATTACAACTCTCATTATCGCCTCTAAGGATGTCCTCACATTCAGGTCGAGAGGTTATTCTGGACTGGGGGGAAGACGAAGGAACAGCGCTCAGTCCAGCTCATGTCCGTGAAGCGTACAGGCGCTGGAAAATGCAGAATAAATGGTTGAACTAAACTGGATGATTTTGTGTGGTCGTAACTTAGAATGCACTCAGTACTTCTCCCTTGCCCAAATGCTGAAAATCACATGGGAGAAAATCAACAATTACATTCTCAACAGGAAACGATTACCAAAGGAAGAAGTACATCGAATTCAGGCTATTGCTGCATCGAAAACTGTTCAGGCAGGCCTGAGTTGACACAGAAACACCAATACAGTTTTGACACGCGCTTACCATTCAATAATCGAACAGGTGGCATTTCAAACTATCCAGTACCAGTAGACCGCTTTTTTAGACTGTTTTAGGGTACCACTGCCCAATAAAGTGCTGGGGGCTTGACTTGGCCAAGGACAGTGACCGATGTCGTTGATCTGTCGAAAGGATCATCGCGCGTTTCATGTTGAAACGAATGCGTGCTATGGACACGTGGTCGCGTTCACATGTCCAGCTGATAAGCTTGCATCGTGTTGGACGTGTTGTTCGACATTTTTAGAGATGCAGTAAATAAAGTAAAGAATATTTAATATAAAAATGGTAAGTGCTGCAGCCGTGGTTCCACGCAACAGCGACCATCTCACCCCATGAAAATAGGCTGGCGCGATGGATCTCGCGGCAAAAATGCCGAAAATACGCGACGAAGACAATGAGGGCGTCTTTGGTTCTGTCTACTCAGTCTCGGGTCCAGGTACGCAGCAGTTTAGCCCAGTGACTCACTCTGACTCACTCGCCCCGCAGTCGTTATTGCCGAGAACATGATTGGTGCAGCCATGTTTGAGCTGGTTCGACTGGCTTGACGCGGGGACACTTTTGCGTTGGTTCTGACTCCTTCACAGGTGCGAGTCGGGCACTACGAACTAGTCGGAGAAGTCATCAAGATTGATCGCGATAAGGCAACTATTCAAGTATACGAAGAGACTTGTACGTCACATTGAGTATTCACGTTTTTTTATTTTTGTGTCTCCTTTGTTGACTGTGCGGCATTTTCCTTTGTATCGTCATATCTCCGTTTTTAGCCGGTCTTACTGTCGGTGATCCAGTACTTCGAACAGGAAAGCCATTGTCAGTGGAATTGGGACCTGGTATTTTTTTTTCTTCCAGTGCCTGTCACTTGGTTGGTCCAACCTTTTTTCACCAGGTCTTTGCGGAAATATCTTTGACGGTATTCAGCGTCCTCTCAAGGTCTTACACATAATTTCTGTATGCGGTTGAAGGCACGCGTCAAATGCTGAAACATTTGGATATCGTTGGTGTTTCTTTTCAGGCGATTCAAGATATATCCAACAGTATCTATATTCCGAGAGGAATCAGCACTCCGGCTTTGGATAAAACTCTGAATTGGGAGTTCACCCCCATCAACTTTAAGGTTTGCTATATTTTTGGATAACAAGTGCAGCGAATTAACAAGGGCGCAAAAAAAAGGTTGGAGACCACGTAACTGGAGGAGACATTTACGGAATCGTGCAAGAAAACTCGCTGATTACCCACAGCATCATGGTCCCTCCGAAAGCCCGTGGAACCGTAACTTACATTGCGCCAAAAGGAACATACAACCTCACGGTATGGCCTCATCACTTTCAATTTTCGTTCCCAAGACCAGAAAAATGTGACAGCAAGTCTTTTTCAGCAAACCGTTTTGGAGACTGACTTTGAAGGGCAAATTACGAAACATACCATGCTTCAGCTGTGGCCTGTTCGTACACCACGTCCGATCGTTGAAAAATTGCCTGCAGATTTCCCTCTGCTTACTGGACAGCGCGTTTTGGATGCTCTTTTCCCGTTGAGTTCACATCCATTGGAAGTTCCACTCTCAGTTTTTGGGCTGACGAATTTCTATATTGGCCAGATGTGTCCAAGGTGGAACAACCGCAATTCCCGGTGCTTTTGGTTGCGGAAAGACTGTCATTTCGCAAGCCTTATCAAAGTACTCCAACTCTGATTTGATTATTTATGTTGGTTGCGGTGAACGTGGAAATGAGATGGCTGAAGTGCTTATGGACTTCCCTGAGGTAATTTTAAGCGGCAAGCAAAATATCATCGCGTCTTGTTTGGATAACGTTACGTTCTTTCTTTGCACAGCTCTCTATCGAAATTAACGGCCGCAAAGAATCCATCATGAAGCGAACCACTCTGGTCGCGAACACGTCCAACATGCCCGTCGCTGCGCGTGAGGCATCCATCTACACTGGAATCACGCTATCCGAATACTTCAGAGACCAAGGAAAGAATGTGGCCATGATGGCTGATTCTACTTCCCGATGGGCTGAAGCTCTTCGTGAGATTTCGGGTCGTCTTGCTGAAATGCCTGCTGGTATGGCGTTCTTGATGACATACACTTTTGGAATTAAGTCTGACATACGATTTGCCTTGTAGATTCTGGATACCCTGCGTACCTTGGAGCGCGTCTCGCTCTCTTCTACGAGCGTGCCGGTAAGGCTGCTTGTATCGGTAACCCACAACGTGAAGGCAGTGTCAGTATCGTTGGAGCGTGAGTGTTTTCTACCTAAGAGTTCAAATCAACCGTATTTTCTGACCCCACTTCATTCAGCGTGTCCCCGCCAGGTGGCGACTACAATGATCCCGTCACTTTGGCCACTTTGAATATCGTGCAAGTGTTCTGGGGGTTGGATAAAAAGCTCGCTCAACGTAAACACTTTCCCTCCGTCAACTGGTCCATCAGTTATTCGAAATACATGAAGGCTCTCGAGCCGTATTACGAAAGTATGGATCCAGAGTTTATCGGACTGAGAACCAAGTGTAGAGAAATTTTGCAGCAGGAAGAGGATCTTGCCGAAATTGTGCAGCTTGTCGGAAAGGTATGAATGCTTTCAATTGTTCAGGAAAATCTGCAGCACTAACTTTTGCGTTACTGACTTAGAGTGCGTTGGGTGAAGCTGACAAAATCACGCTCGACATTGCCAAAATTATCAAGGAAGATTTCTTGCAGCAAAACGGATACTCTAGCTACGACCGCTACTGCCCCTTCTTCAAAACCGTGGGCATGCTGCGAAACATGATGGGATTCTTTGACCAAGCCACGCATTGTGTCGAATCTTCCAGCGGACAAATTACGTGGGCCAAAATCCGTGAAAATATGGGCGATATCTTGCACAAGTTGAGTTCCATGAAGTTTGAGGATCCAGCGGATGGTGCAGATGCGTTGAGAGAGAGGTACGCGAAACTGGGACGTGAAATTGAGGATCGGTTCCGTAACATTATGGATTCCTAAATTCATGTGGAAGAGCTGAGTCGCAGAGAAAGGCGCGTTTGCGCATTTTAACCACTGCCATTCTGTCTGTCTGTTTCACTTTTTTGCTTTCTCTTTGGTCATCTCTTCTGCTGTGGCGCAGTTTCGTTATTTCTGTTTTTCACTCCAACGCTGCAAAATAAAAGAAGGCCTCCAAGTCGGACTTCTCAGCTCTTTCTTCTTAGGTTTGCGGTTCCTTTGGTTGTCCAAGCCGTTCTGCTTTCAAAATGCATTCATGCGACCTGCCGTTCTTCTGCGGTCCCTTCTCCATGGCTTCGCGATTCTTCGACTCCAGTGACTGCCAGGGATGAGCTAGCCAGCGTGTGTTGCTGCATGCAAGGAATGGAATCAATAACCTCACTTTCTGGTGCGTCACGGAACACTCCGAGAAGATCCGGTCAAACTCAGTGACCTTGACTCTGCGGCTGCCCCTGTCTCTGCCTGCTCTGCCCATAGCCCTTGACGATTTTTCCGCACAGATTGTCGAGATAGGCTTGTATTGGAAGTGTTGGATTTGATGCTGGCGAGTTGCCGATCGAGAAGTTTCTTCATTGCAATGACTTCATGCAGTTCTTTTTTCCACAACTGCAAGTTTCTGTGTGCATGGGTTCTGATGTTGGCCATGCGTATTTCCATGGAAGGAGTTGCGCCTGGACCAGTTTTTAATAAAAACCTGACACAAATATATACATACTGATGGGACCAAAAGCAGACTGGGAAAAGTACAGCCGACCTGTCGAAGACGACAAGAAGGAAGAGAAAATCAAAGGTACAAACTTTTCTTACTGAGTGAAAACGCATGCGGAGACCCCCCAGTGGGGACCTTTTGTTTATGGGACGCGTGTTCATGTTTTTTTTTTTTTTTTTAAAATCGCAGTTCTCGACGAGGGCGACATTGCGCTGCTGAAAACATATGTGAGCGATGCGTTATTCTTTCACTTGACTTGGCGTGTGCAGGGGACTGACCGTTTGTTTGTGCTGCATCCCAGGGTCAAGGGCCGTACGCGAAGGAACTCAAAAAGATTGAGACGGACATCAAAGACGTGCAGAAGAGAGTCAACGAGCGCATGGGTGCGGTGTTTCTGTCCACCTTTTTCGCGAACATAGCTGATGCCCCTGTAATACTGCAGGTGTCAAGGAATCTGACACGGGTCTCGCTCCACCGAATTTGTGGGATCTCCCTTCGGATAGGCAGAGAATGGGAGAAGAACAGCCACTCCAGGTATCTTGATTCCTTTGTGTTCCCTCTTTTATTTTATATGCCGTGTATTTACCGATGATAAAGGTTGCTCGATGCACGAAAATCATTCAAGCGGGCGACGGCGAAGATGCGAAATACATGATCAACGTCAAACAAATTGCAAAGTACGTTGTTGGCTTGGGCGAACGCGTCGCGCCCACGGACATTGAAGAGGGAATGCGCGTTGGGTGAGAATCTCAAATACTTTTCAAGAACGGACGCAGAGAAGAAAACGAAATACCTGATCATTTATCATCTCTTAGAGTCGATCGTCAGAAGTATCAGATTCAAATCCCTCTTCCTCCAAGGATCGATCCATCCGTGACAATGATGCAGGTCGAAGAGAAACCAGATGTGACTTATTCAGATGTTGGGGGTTGCAAAGAGCAAATTGAAAAACTTCGTGAAGTGGTGGAAATGCCCTTGCTTCAGGTGAGCATTTTGTGTCCCCTTGGGGAAGTAACAGCGGCAGCTTGACTGAATTTACATCTCATTAATTTTCAGCCAGAGAGATTTGTTCATTTGGGAATTGACCCACCAAAGGGAGTTCTCTTATATGGGGTACACAATTTACATTGTTTTTTAGATGGGGGATGGTCGGTTCATGTGGGTTAACCGTTGCTTTTTAGCCTCCTGGAACTGGAAAAACTCTATGCGCACGTGCAGTTGCAAACCGGACTGACGCCACATTTATCCGTGTGATTGGATCAGAACTTGTTCAAAAGTACGTTGGAGAGGGGGCACGGATGGTTCGTGAACTGTTTGAAATGGCGCGCACGAAAAAGGCTTGCATTATTTTCTTTGACGAAATTGATGCCATTGGAGGTACGTTTTTTCGCAATGTGTTTCAGTGTTGGAAGTCCCGTCTCTAAATACTTGTTTTTTTATGCTTCTTTCAGGTGCGCGTCATGACGATGGAGCCGGTGGTGATAACGAAGTCCAACGTACCATGTTGGAGCTGATTAACCAGCTGGATGGATTCGATCCCAGAGGAAACATCAAAGTTCTCATGGCAACCAACAGGTGCGCGCAGCGTATTTTGGAATTTTTGGAACCATTTTCATTAACGTCCTCTCTTCACATGTAGACCCGACACTCTGGACCCAGCTTTGATGCGTCCTGGTCGTTTGGACAGAAAAGTTGAATTCAACTTGCCAGATCTGGAAGGGCGTGCGCATATTTTTAAAATTCACACGAGAAGCATGAGCGTGGAGCGAGACATTCGTTATGAGCTTCTGGCGCGTCTGTGCCCGAATGCAACGGGTGCTGAGTTGCGTAGTGTATGCACGGAGGCCGGCATGTATGCCATTCGTGCTCGCAGAAAGGTGGCAACTGAAAAGGACTTTTTGGAAGCAGTGAATAAGGTTATCAAGTCTTATGCCAAGGTAATAGTGTCTTTCAGAGTTTCTGCTTTTGAAATGCCGTTTGTTGACGCCCAATTCCTCGGTCCTCATAGTTTTCCGCCACTCCCCGCTATCTGCTCGCTGTAAGTTTTATCGCGTTATCACGTGTGGGCATTGTTGCTGACCTGTTTCTGAACAGATGTAAAATTTTTGCCGATATGCCAGTTGTGCCCACTTGGAAAACACATTTTTCGAATAAAGTCATATCTGCAGTCATTCACGTATATCTTGGAGCAATTTTGCCATATTGAAAAGGTTTTTCGTTTATTCAACCAAAAAGCCTCTTTTCAATTAAGCAGATGAGCTCGAAGGACCAGCGGCGGCAGTCTGCGCAACGGTCAGAATTCCGAAATGTTAGGTTTTTGCGGATAGACAGCAAAAACAAAAACATTTCATTATACCTCAGCAGCATTTTCAGCCTCAATCGCTGTCACAATTTTTTCAACCTCTTCAGCAGACATGTTTCTCAGGATACTGTCTGGTCCCATGACAGAAACTTCAATGTTCTTGGCGCCAGTTTGGACAATCTGCAAAATATTTGTTGTCAAGACGCGTTTTCTTGCCGCAAGTGAATGAATGCAGCAAAAATAACCTCCAGCAACGACTTGATGGACAATTTGATGGAGTCCTCATCGGACATGTCTTCTTTGTAGTGCTTCTCCAAAAATTCACGGACCGTCTTGGAGCTTCGTCCAATAGCGTTGGCCTAAAGAAAATATGGACTCAGACCCGTAATACCGCAGTCACCAACTTTTTGCGCGTTTTACCTTCCACGCCGAGTAAATTCCAGATGGATCAGTTTGGTACAGCTTGGGCACTTTGTCAGAGTCAAATCCGATAATCAACGTGGAGATACCAAATGGTCTGACACCTCCAGATTGAGTGTATTTCTGGGGGAAATTTTCAGCCAAACGAGTATGTAAATACGGCGGGTTGAGTTTGTTCCGTCAAATTTCTGACCTGTTGAACGCCAGCAATGTATCTCGTAATGTATTCGATGGAAACTGGATCTTCGACAGTCAGACGGTGCGACTGGCATTCGATACGCGCCTTGTTGATGAGGACGCGCGCGTCAGCGTTGAGTCCTGTCAACGAGTTCGTTTGGCGCTGTTGAGCGAGAGAAAAAAAGATGGATGGTTTGATTTCAGGCGCACCTGCAAAGGCCATGCAAACGTGGTCGTCGAGAAGTGCAATTTTGCGGACCGTGCGTGGGTCTTGCAGTTTGAGGGTTGTCTTCTTTTCGACGGCGAGTACAACCAAGTTCTTTCCACGCACACCCACCTGGTTTTTTTCCGCGGTTTCAAACTGACGAACCCCTCATAAAACAATGCATTTCAGAATAGGATACTTACGGCACAAGTTCCTTTTCGCACGGCTTCGACGGCCTGTGTGTGCAGTTCAATGAGTACAAGCAGAGGGATATGAAAGGAAAAGAAAGACGCACGTATTCGACTTGGAACAGGTGTCCATCGGGTGAAAAGACGGTCAATGCACTGCCGGGGCGGAGCGTGTTTAGTATCGGGGCCCCCCTGCTTTGCGCGCATGTCCTGCCAGTTACCGGTCGTAGCTCATTTTATTTTTATGGTTTGTTTATTTTTATAAAAACAGACTGCGCGTTCCTTCCCTTGTTTTTAGTTATGCTCGGACGCACCTGCACATTCACTGGACATGAAGACCATCGAACGAAACACCGTCAACCAGCACACTTGTCACAAATGGTGTCAGAAGAACTCACTTGTTAGGGGCTGATTGCGTTTTGATCGTCGTGTCAGAGGCCCCATCATATTCAAGCAAGGCGTTTGTTCTACGCTTTGCGCGGTATCCATCACACCATCAAATGTCCCATCGATGTTTCTCGCATTACCCGAAATGAGCCCATTGTTCCAAGCAAACTTCCAAGGAAACAATTTCCATGAACATCCAATCTGCGATGGATGGTCCGTTATGCAAGCTGGACGTTGATAGGGCCGGCAGTTTGCCAAGTTATTTATCCTGTTGTTTGCTGCACTCAAGTGAGTGGTGGACCATGTGCTGCTTCAATCGGGGGAAATGCGCCGCCGTAATCACACTCTGCTTCTCCTCTTTATTGCGGAGAGCAGTGCGGTCAATCAGCGACACACTTACTTTTTTTTTTATACTTGGCCGCTTGGTTGCCGCTGGGCCGCTTGAGCGGAAAAGGACGGTGAAATCATGTAAACTTTTGAAAAGTGTTTGCCACACTGTCTTATAACGGCTTCGTCATTGCCCGAAAGTACGGATGGTGGTTTTGAGGTATGCTGGGTGTGATGGATGACTGCATCAAAGACTCCGGTTGGAGGCGTGTCTGAAGCCGTTTTGCTTCCGTTTGAATCCTAAATTGGGTTCTGTCCATTCTGCCGAATGTTTGGTGTGCATCATCCAACAAAAGTGGTCGCGGGAATTGCGTCCAATTTCAAAGAATTTGAGGGGAAGAATGTGATCGAGAAAGTCAGTCAGGTGACTGGGTTGTTGCAGCCCAGGAGTCAACCCTCCGCGACAGACCAACAGCAGCGCGGAGACTGTCGTGGAGTACCATCCGCCTTCCGGAATGGGAATGATGGGGGGCCAATGCGCCATACGCTTAAACCACGGGCATTCGTGCGTGGGTGATTCGGAAGAGTCCGTTCCGCTTTTTTCTTTTTTTTGTAACAGCGCATTTGGAATTTCACAATTTCACAATTTTGCACATGGGCTTGTCCAGGTACTTGATTGCCACCGCCACCTAGGGTTAGACCCAATAGTAAGTACAAAAGGGACGATGAGTGTGTTTTGTGCCTGCTTAAAACTGTCTCTCAATATCATAATGGCCGACGACATGAAGAAAGCCGAGGAGGCCGTGCAGACTGGACAAGTGGTGACTGCCCCGTTCACATTCGCCCTCTCTCCTACCCCCCTTATCCGTCTCCTCTTGTCTAATCCCATCCCCACAATCCAGGACTTCGAGGACCTCAACCTCACCGAGGACCAGATCCGCAGCCGCAAGCTGGAGCTCGAGATCAACAAGGAGAGAGACGCCATCATTCTGGCCAACCCAAACAAGCTGCCCGTTGCTGTCTGGTTTGTGAGTATGCACACACACATTCACTTGTGTCGCACGAGTGGCGTCGGCAAGCACCCAAAAGTGATAAATTTATTGACGCTGTCAATTTGCACAGATTATTCCAAACGAACTTGGAGAACGTTTCTGCTTCTACGGAATCACACCCATCCTCAAGAACTTCTTCAAGTACCAACTGGGCTACAACATCCCGGCCGATGCCAATGCCTTGAAGGTCCCCCTCCCCCAATCTGCGCCACACCCAGCCTCATCTAACCCATGAAAAAATGAATAGGACATTTTCATGGGACTGTGCTACTTCACTCCCATTCTCGGCGCCATCATCTCCGACTCGTACCTCGACAAATTCAAGACCATCGTTTCCCTTTCAAGTATCTACATCCTCGGTCTCATTGTCCTCACCCTCACTTCATGGCCAACTGTCATGGGTGTTGCCACCACTCAAATGTCCCGCGTCGGACCATTGCTTGGACTGTTGATGATTGCCATCGGAACCGGTGGAATTAAGCCATGCGTCTCTGCACACGGAGGAGACCAGTTCTTGAGCGTGCAAACCTACGGGCTGCAAGCATTCTACAACTACTTCTACAGTGAGTCATTTCTTCTCTCTTCTTTCTCTCTCTCTGGTTCCGTCTTTGCTGACCCGGATATCTCCTTTCATAGTGTCCATCAACGTCGGTGCCCTCATCTCGTCCACCGTCTCCCCAATGATCGCCCAGACTGAATACTTTCCCTGGCCATTGGCACAAAACCAAACCCTCACCGAGTACTTTGCTCCAAAGGGACTCAAGGCTCCTCTCGGAAACGGTTACCCATACAGTTTCCTCATGCTGACTTGTTTCATGATTGGTGCCATGGGTATCTTTATTGCTGGTTTCAAGACCTACCGTGTTGTCCCACCCGCCGGCCGATTCATTCTGTTTGACCACATCAAGACTGGAATTACTTACGCTGGCTTCCGTATGAAGATGAAGCGTGAGGAGGCCTACAAGGCCACCGCTGATATTCACACTGAGGGAATGGTTGTGGAGATGCTCGATCTTATTAAGGTCATTGGTGCCATCTGGCCCGCACCCATCTTCTGGATGGTGTTTGGCCAAAACTCTGGACCATGGCAGGACATGGGTGAGCAGATGGTGGTGCCATTTGGTGGATCTCAGAAAAGCTTCTTTGGAACAGGTGTGTATGTTGAAGCAGCGATCTTTTGAAGCATTTGCTGACACTGTCTCTATATCAGAAACTCTAAACAACTTCTGGAACCCCTTCTTCATTTGCGTTATGGCTCCTATTCTTGCCAACTATGTCTACCCCGTGATTGACAAACGGTTTGGTGTGAGAGCTTTCGGTCTTCAACAGCGTATGGTTGTCGGTCAAGTCCTTGCCGCGCTTTCATTCGTCGTCAGTGCTCTTCTGCAACGCTGGGTCAACGGTTCCTGTGCCGCCGGTGAAGAAAAGGACTCCTGCGCCGGAACCGTCAGCATTCTCTGGCTCATTCTTCTTTATGTCATCATTACTCTCGGAGAATGCTTCTTCTCCATCTCCGGTCTCAACTTTACCTACACTGAAGTCGGCAAGCGTACCAAGTCTTCTTGCGCCGCCTTGTGGCTCCTTACCAGTGGTATCGGATCTTTCATGTCCTCCGCTTTCCTCACTGCCACCATGTCTGCCGACCAAAACGCTGTCGCCGCTGGAACTAAAAAGTACTCAGAGATTACTTGGAACCGTGAAAACTTTTTGTGGTTGCTTGCCGGATGCTGCATGGCCTCTGCTGTTGTGCAGTTTATCATTGCCAGAAACTACGTGCCAAAGGCGTTCCGTGAGACTGCCAAGTTCTAAAAGCACGTTGCCGTCCTCTGCTGTATTACATGTGCTGTTTCTTTCTGTTCTGGGGGTCTGTAACTAGACTGCGGCGCTCCGCTATGAAAATAAAGAGATTTGATAAGTTGTAACATCCGGCTCTGTATTGTCCATCTGTTTATTGTCTGGAAGGAAGTCTACGATTGGTCCTCTATAGTGACGAAAATAGCAGCAATACCCACTCATGTTATTCCAATGAATGAGTTATGCAATGAGGAACCGGCCGTAAAAGTTAAAATCCATGTTTGGCACATTTGCAAATCGCTCTCAAAGAACAGACATGCCAATCACAGACTACCTGGTTCGGACCCCTTCTCTCTCTCTCGCGCCACTCGTCTTGTACTTACAGCTCCGGTCACACAGCCAGGCGCCAACAGGGATCCATCCGGACTTGGTGAGGGCCATGTGCAACTTCGTGAGGAGACACTGTTGCTGACGCAGTCCTCCATCGCAATCTATCAACTACACCTTCGAAACGAACATCAGATGAAATGTGCGGCGGATTTAAGCTGACGGCGACGCAGCGATTCTACGGATTTGGTGAGTGTTGAGTATTGCCTTGGTGTTGAACAATGTTTCCCTGAAAGTGCGGCCTCTTTTGAAAAAAACAAGGAATCTGTTTTGGTGTCGGGTTTCTGCTCAGTATTCTGGTGAGAGTCTTTTCTGTATTTTGCGATGCGTCGGAGTTGCTTTGCTGAGTGAAGGGGGTCGCTCTTGGTTCTTCTAGTCCACGTTGCTGCTCACAACCGGGAATTTGACTGGATTCGCCGTTCTGTACACGTTCGGAAATGTGACGTCTGTTGTATCCACCGGCTTCCTCATTGGCTTTGGCTCCCAGCTGAAGGTGGGGTGATCATATTTGCTCGATGCTGCTGTCACCACTCACCGCCCCATTTCCAGAAAATGTTCGACTCCTCCCGCTTCGCAGCAGCCCTCATTTTCCTTGGATCAATGGTTGCAACGCTCGTTGTTGCGTTCACGCTCAAAAGCGTTATTCTCACTTTGATTTGCTGCATTATTCAATGGTTGGCCTTGTTTTGGTGAGTCCCCCATTTTTACAGGGACATGTTTTCAGCACTATACACTGACACGGTTTCAATGCGCGCGCAACAGGTACTCTGCCTCATACATTCCGTTCGCACGCGACATGATCAAAAAATGCGTGGGCGGAGTTGTGGGATGAACTTGACAGGGGTCGTTTTTAATAAAAAAAATCATTCAAATATCACACATGCCACCACTCTCAATCTACCGACCCCCAGAGAACCTGCTGCAAGTTGACTTTGTGCAGCTGTCGAAGCAGTATCCGAATCTGCGTAGCTAGTTTTGTGTTTGTCTTCTTTGCTTGACCGCTGCGTGACACTGACACTTCTTTTTCACAGTGTCCACAGAACCCGAAACAGCATCTGGACAATCGACTTTAGGAATCCGAAAGCTCTTCGCGAATTGAGCGCCGCGATTCTGTGGATCCATTTTCAATTGCGTCTTGAAGTTCCTCTTGACTCGCTGTTGCCGCCCATTCCAAACAGGTTTCTATATTGTTTGCGTGGTGTCAAACCGCCGAGTCTCAGAGCGCTCTTTTCATTGCAAACAGACTTGGATACGTTTATTGGACGGAACACTTGTCGAATCATCAGGCATTGGCGATATCGAGCGAAACTGTGCATGCCATCGACATGTTTGTATGACTTCAACATAGACCCAAAGCCACGCATTGACCCACCCTTGCGCGGCTACAGAGGAACCGGAGCATCCTGCATATACCCCCTTCTTGCATGCAAACGAAAAAAGAACGTCAACTTTTTGGCTCTGGGTTCGTTGCAACAATCTCAGACTCTCCACAAAAAAGCTCACTGTCATTATTTTACTGCGTTGAAAAAAAGATATTGACGCTCGTCAAGTGGAATACGCGATCGAAAATGTGGCGCGTAATGGACTCGAGAAAAGGATATCAGTCATTCTCAACGAATCAACCAGCGCTGCGATCCTTCCTTTGGACATTCTGGGCTCAAATTCGTGAGTCACCTGTCTCTCTCTCTGACAGACGCGCGTTCCAATCGTTAAAATTCCTGCGACTAGATACACGTTTTGCATGTGCAACCCGCCATTCTACAAGAACGCGAATGAAATCAGACTTTCGCGTGCTCAAAAGTCAGATTTACCCTCACAGGTAGTTTTAAATCTCCAAATTCTTTTCTTTTACATAAACTTCTCACGCTTTTTTTTCATCTTTTTGACAAGACTTGCACCGGTCGAAAGACGGAAATGATGACTGCCGGCGGCGAGCTTGCATTTCTCAGGCAATTATGGAAAGAGAGCCTCGAGCTGTCACCTCACAAAGTGGAATGGTTCACGTCGCTTGTGGGCCGTAAAGAAGACTACCTGATATTTCTACGGGAACTGGAACAGCCTGTTGAAAGAGTCGAGCTTGATGTACGATGCGCGGAGTTTCAGAACGGGAGAACAGTTCGGTGGGGAGTTGCTTGGAGAATAAAGCCTGAATGAATGCTTCATGTATTTTTTTTGACAGCTCATGCAGCAACAAGTGGCGTCCATTTTGGCTCAAACCATCGTTTCAAGATATTTTAGTTAACGAAAAGCTATATACTGTCTGTATTTTCTCATCCCATAGTTGGTGTTGCTGGAAAATGCATCCAACTTGCCCACAGTGCAGCAGTAATAATTATCCAAATAATGCTCCCATGTCCATTCCCTACTCTGTTTTAGTGGTTTTCCCTGCAGTTTTATCAGTGCCAACAACTTTCTTTGAACGGCCTAATGCCCCCAAAACAATGTCCAGTAGGATCAAAGCCACGAGCGCAACATGCACCGAGAAATAGATGCGCCCCCACAAAATCATTGCTGAATTGAATCGCTTCATCTGCATGCCAACAGTAGCATAATTCATGCCGATACATGTGACAGCCCAGCCAACAACATGATAAACAGACAAGAAGGAATGCAGCTTGGATTCCGGGTTATGGAACAAGGGTCGAATCCATTTCCGTGAAATCCGATTCGCAGAAACGAGGAACGACAATGTAATGAACGTCAAGTAAAAGCCGGGATAGAAACCGTGCCAGAATGCTGAAACTAGGAAGGTTGCGTGTGTTGCGAAGGATGCGTTTGCCTTGGCTTCACGCGTTTCTTCCAAAGTTTGATCCGGCAGTGATTCTGGCGCGAGGCGCAAGTAAACCGCGCTTCGAAGCCAGAGTGCTGTTTGAACGTTCCACGCGCTTATTTACAAAAATAAATAATCAGAAGGAGAACGAGAAATGAAGAACAACATTTAAAAAACCCCACCTCAAAAACATTCGAGGATTTTCGGCAAGCTCAATTTCCCAAATGCGTACATTTTCACAACGGTCCCATTTGTATGCACCAGCATTTTTAGCGTCAAGTCCATTGAACCCGAACCCGCAGAGAATACAAGCCCCCTCAGCCAGCTTCCAAGCAGAAAAGAACTGGCACTGCTGCACAAGTGCCGAAGCCAATAGATACGCGCATCGCTCAATAAACGAGTATCCCAGAAATGCGTCCGTCAATCCGAAATCGTACATCAAGATTGGCGATGCAAACATGTGAATAACGACACACACGAGACCAATTGTAACCGTTTTCGAAAAGTAAACCCATCGTCCTGGCAGCACCGCACTTCCAGCCGCGAGACTGAATTGTCCAGAGTTGTTTACAAAATCATTGTACGTGTTGAAGTGGAATGAGGGTCCCAGAATGAATGCCGGGTAAAAGAATATGAAGCCCAGATATTGAAGAATGGAAGGAACGGTCGAAATCTTGAGCGACTGTTGAGTCTTTGAAAGCTTCTTGTCGGACTTTGTGCCGTCGTGGATGGACCACGCGCAGGTTGCCATTTTCTGGACTGCCACCATCATCTGGAATTAAACAGCGGAGTTAATTACGGGATCAAAATGTACCGACCGAAACCTTGCAGAAAAACTCACGGGAACGGTTTGGTCAAAACGCGGAGAAAGCTCATCCTGAAAGAATTGCGCATTCAAGTGGCTGCAAAAAAAAATACGGCAAGGGGTCAGCCAATCCAGGGGAAAAGAAATCGTTTGCTTTACTTCATTCCAAGAACAGCCATCGAAAGAACAAGCACAAAGATGGGCATGCGGCTCGAGCTGCGGAATCGGATCGACACAAAGTAGCACGCACCGGACAGAGTGAGAAGCTGTACAAGTCCATGGACTGCATACATGTCAGTCGACAGATGGATCGCATTTGAAAAAAGAACTTCACCATTGAAAAGCGCCATGAAAATAAGGCCAGACGTGGCCACTGAAAAAGCGTTCTTTGCCGCGGCGGAAGGAAGCATGGCGAACGGAAGCGCAAGGACATAGGATGAGAGCAAGGCGAGCCCAGGCCCGAGGACATCCACAGACAACCCCGTCAGCGAGACTAAGGGTCCCAAGTCAACCAACCCCATTTATCCAAAGAAATTATAAAATCTCGTCAACGTCAATTTGCGATCAGTAATTACCATGACGATGTCTGCAGATGCTGTGTTCATACACAAGAAGAAATCTCGACATCAGAAATCCCCTGAATAACGACAGAGTCACTTAGATTTTATCCCATCACGCCGACCTGTCAGTGCTTGACGCGTTCCGTGGAAACCATATTTCCATGTTTATTGCAACAAAAACACACGTCCGCGCAATGCCTTACAACAACCCTTGCCGTCTCAGATCTACGCAAGAAATTTGATAAGTAAAGACATAGAAATTGCAAGCAGGAAACAAATACCTTCAAACGTTTTCTTGTTGAACACGTTTCCTTCGGCGTCTTCAAACTCCTCCATTGCATCGGCTTTGAAGGACTCGGCCTTCTTGGTTGAGTTCAGCTTTTCCCATACTGTTATGTATGAAGGCGAAAAGTCAAATGACATCCTGAGGTTCAAAAGTAAACAGGCAAACTTACATGTGTAAGCATCCTGAATTCGCGTAATTTCTTGGAAATGTTTCGTGTTTGGGATACCAAGACATCTCATTCCATGCGCATGCCGCCATTCCTACGTAGCAATCAATTCAGCCAACAACGCACATCAAGCAAAATTCCGCAGAAATTAGTGCATACCTGAAAATGCCGGTCAAATGCCTTGCGTCCCATATAAATAAAGTTTCCACAAATTTCGCATGGGTACTCGACACCAAGCCCGTGCAGCTTGTACAACCAATACGGAATTGGTTTTCCATCCCATCCCATGGGCAGTTTGAGAGGATTGTAAATCTCCGCGTCCTCTTCTTGTTCTTCTTCTGGATCACTGAAATCCTCTTCTTCCTCTTCGCCCAAGTCTTGCAAATCGTACATGGCTTTTGCTTTGTCCTGAAAGGGGGGGTGGCAATAAAGCATATTAGCTGAGCATCTATTCACACTGACGCTTTGGGAAATTGAAGAATAGCTCACAATTTCGTCCGCAGACAGAGTTTGCTTGCGCTCAACTAAATCGCGCGTCTCTTCTCGTTGCGTGGCCAGCACTTGGGCCAGTTTCACAATGGTAAACTCTAACGCTTTCACGTGTTTCAATGCTTCTCGAGAAGAGGACCCACTGTTTGCGACCGTTGCTGGCTTTGCGCCACTGTCTGCGCCATTCGAGTTGAAGGTTTCAACCGCTTTCTTGTGTTTCTTTCCGGGCAGGTGGCCATCAAAGACAGTCTTTTTCGTGAACTGTTTCGCACCTTTTTTTTTAAAAAAAAAAATGCGTGAGCAAGAGGCGTTTTCGAATTGAAGAAACCTTTCCCAACGAAAACGAAATCAAAAACTGAAAAATAAAGTCACGTACAAGGAGCGCAGTATAGATCCGGGTCTGCCATTTCTTGATCGAGAGTTTCGGCCCATTCATCCACCTTTGCTTTCACAAACTCATCGACGTCCTCTGAATCGTACAATGGCATAGCCTTGAAACAGAATTCCTTCAAATACGTTGACAGCGCAATCAGGTACTTTTTATATTCGGCGCCCTTTCGTGTGTCTGATGGTATTCCCGAGTCATTATCATTGTCCAGTTTGTCAAATTCGGAAATGTACGCCAGATAGTTGATTCGCTTGACGTTTTTGAGATTGATGTATTGGGCAAAACAGGCGTTCAGGTCGAGGAAGCGGCCGCGCATTTCTTCTCCACTGAACATATTTTCAATGTCTGCGACCACAGCGTTGTCAATCTTCTTTTCGATATGGAGTGCTTGAATGCAGAGAGACAAACCTTCGATTTCCTGGTCCTCATCCACTTTTGCAAGTTCTTGTTCCAAAACCTCCACTTTTTCGTCTGGATTTCTTCGAAAATGGTCCTTGATGGATTTGAGACGGTCATAAAACTCTGCAAAATCGTCTCCCGTGTTTGAAATGGAAGCAATTTCGGCTTTGCGAGACCTGACTTCTTTGTTAAGAACCTCGACTCAGGTACGGAGAAAAAGGGCCACGTACCCATCCAAATCGTTGTACGAATCAATAAGAAAAGCGGATCGACTTTGGATTCGATCTGCGGAGGAGTAAATGCCAATTGCATATTCACTAAGAAAAAGAAATCAAAAGCATACCGAGATGCCGGTGAATGCGATGCTGCTGGACAAGCTTTCCGAGGTGCTGAGTATGAACAATGGATAGTAACGTCAGCCCATGAATGCAGTAAAAGAATGAAAGGCAGACAGCAGCGGGGTATGCAATCCGAAGAGTTGAGAAAGAAAGTAGAACGCCCAATCAGAAGAGACACCTCACCTTCTTATGTCTCGTTGCCATTTCGTCTGCCACAAGATCACCAAGTCTCTCGACCTCTTCGTGTGCGCGTCGCTGGGTCTCCAGGATTGACTGCATATGTTTGCTTTCTGCTTTGATTTATTTACTGCACTTTTAGTCGGTTTATATTCACAACAAATGGCGCTTGGCATTGACAGAACCTGACGATAAGCTTGAGTTCGAGACTGCCACGAGCGTGAAAGTGGTGTCCACATTCGACCAGATGGGCCTGAAAGAGGACCTGCTCAGGGGCATCTACGCATACAGTAGGGTACCATGCCCAACATTAGCCCATCAGACAGGCTTTGAGAAACCATCTGCCATTCAGCAGCGAGCGATTGGCCCTACAGTCAAGGGACGGGACGTAATTGCTCAGGCGCAGGTGCGCAGCTTGTTCTTGCGAGACGCATTGATGACTTATCCTTACTTAAGTCCGGCACCGGTAAAACAGCAACATTTCAGTCCATCAGCACCACTTCAAGAGAAACTCAGGCGCTCATCCTCAGCCCCACTCGCGGACTGGCAACTCAGATTCAGTCTGTAGTTCTGGTGATTACATGAACGTGCAGTGCCATGCTTGTATTGGTGGCACTTCCGTCGGCAAAGATATTCACAAACTGGATCATGTCATGTCAGGAACACCTGCATGAGTTGCCTAATGAGGCTGATGAAATGCTTTCAAAGGGTTTCAAATACCAGATTTATGATGTTTACCAGTATTCCATGTTTTGTTGCTGCCAGTGTATCTGATCGCAAAACAGATACCTTCTAGCAAACACTTCAGTCGTTCTCCTCAGCGCAACATTGTCACATGATGTGCTCAAAATGACCACCAAATTTATGCGTTCTTGTGAAGCGTGATGAATTGATGCTGGAAGGGATTAAGGGTGACTTTATAAACAAAAATGGTGTCGGAAAAAATTGTAAAAATCGTCGGATTTTTTTGGCTGATTTGCAAAAAAAAAAAACAACTCGAAGTACCTCTGGCAAAGTACCTCCGGAGGTACTTGGGATGCCTTTTTTTTCTGTTTTATCGATTCTGAAAAAAACAAAAATGAGCAGAAAACCAAAGTCCCCCAAGTCCAAGCTGAAAGCACAGATGGACAAGAACAATCAGGCCCCAAGAAGGTAGCAGACCAGAAAGCCAAGCTGGCACTGAGAGAGCAGAGGAACAGAGTGAAGGAGGAAGCAAGGGTGAAAAAGCTGGCAATAAAGCAACAGAAGGCAGCAGCAAAGGAAAAAGAGTCAGCTTCGAAGAAGCATGTGAGATGGTAATGTGACTGTTGTTTGATTGTTGCACCTGAAAGCTGACAACACTTGACAGAACTGACGATGAGAGGTTCGATTTACTTGCTGCCTTCAAAGAATGCACCAAGTTTTCCCCGGATGTCGATGAGAAAACTGCAGGAAGGCACATGAATGAGAAAATAAAGATAGGCACTGCATATATTTCATGACTCATTCAAAAAAATGTTGAACCCTTTTTCACCAGTTGCTCTCACGATTGCCACTGTGCTGACCAGAAACCATGTACACCAGAACTTTGGCAACAGCTTGCATTATGGTAACAGGGTGCCCAGCAAGGTCAGTAGTATGAATGGCTCTGTAAACAGATCTCTTACTGCTGCAGTTTGAGTCCACAGCTTTGGGAAGTGTGATGGTGTAAGTAAATTCTTCTGTGCAAGAATCATTGTGAAAATACTGCACAATGGCAGTGGTGGGAGGATGGCTTATGTCGGAGTGTCTGGGATCAATAAAGTCAGTGGCAGCAACTGTTTTTGGAGTCAGAGTGTACACCAATTGCTTCCTGTCTGATGACACATCAAAATCCATTTCATGGTCAGTGAGAATCTTGAAGATGATCTGCACATGATGCAGACCAGTTTGTCATCTTTGAATCGTATCAGCTCATGGAGCCGGAGTGTGGACAGGACTGGGGGGGCCTTGATGACTGGCCTGGTGTACACCTGTCAGAAATCCATCTTGATCCTACAACATAGAATAATAGAAGGTGCTGATTTGGACGGGAGAAACGTCTGAACACTCAAGGTGGTCTGAAATCCTTGAGGAAGGTCTGAGGAACACGGTGGCTACATTTGTCGGTGAATAAAATCAAGGTAGATAGTGGAATCAACATGTTTATCTAAGAGATCAAAACAAACAAAACAATGCGTAAAGTAAACAACTTAAATAAAAACCATCACTTGCCACTATGATTTTACTGCGTTGCACTCTATACTTCGCAGTGCACTGCCTTTTGAGAACTGGACATTCCCATTAAAGCATGGTTCAGTAAATACTATCTTCTTCCATCTTGGCATCTGACCGTCTTCCCCCAATGGCTTTGTCCTGAATTTCGGCCTGATTGCAAACCAGTGTTGCATGTGGTCAGTACTCTTCTTCCCTATACTGCTCTTCCCAGTAAGTATTTGTCCTCTGATAGCATCATAGTACCCTTGTCCTGCCTGCTACACCACAGGGGATGTGAACGGGATAGCTTCTGTTTTTGACAAACAGGAAAAGTAGCACAACACTTCAAACCCCTCTACCACAAATAGAGAACTCACATGGCCTCCAGCTTTCGCCTTTGGATGCTGACTGCTAATGCCGCCTTTCACACAAAAGGAGTGGTTCAGGGCACTTCCATATGAGAATACCAAGACCCGAAACTAGTACTCCACTAGCTTCCAGGACCATGACACATCAAATTCCTCCCAGAGGGACACGTCGCAGCTTTGTTCTTGACAGGAGTTCGATCTGTGTCGCGTCTACTTCAGAGCCACCTTCCCTAGATGATTGATTTCAGCATACTTCAGGGTTTATTGCATTGTCATGGGGTGATCTCTTGCCCATAAATAAAACAACAATGAACAATAAAATAAAACAAAAGAATAAGGAAAGAAAGAAAGAAAAGAACTAACAACTAGCAAAGAAGAAGAATAAACTCTGTGAATAACAGTCGTTACTTCACACACCATGGAGTCCACTACACCAGACTTTGATGGACTTTCAACTTTGACCCTTTTGATTGATCCGGGTGCCAATCCAGACAGTCAACAAATGTCTTGCATGCCTGGGGGACTAGTTTGGAGGCTTGGTGGAGCACCAGGAGTGGAGTGTAGGGCTTGTGGGGTCAACCAGGGGATGATTGGAGATCCAGTTAAATCACCAGGCCTAACCTCACCACTGCTAGAGAGCAGTAAATGGTGACTAGAAAGATCCATTGGCTTGCTGTCTGCCTGTGGATCATACACTGATTGAATGTAACTGCATTTTAGAACATTTGGATCGAAAATTTTTAAGATTTTTGAATAAAAATTTCTACTTACACTTAATTACCATAATCATGGATCTTCTTGCGAATGGTTCTGATTTTTGAGTTAAGGACTGGTGCTTGAAAAGCAGCAAGGGCAGGAATGGCTTACTTGACATGAGAGCCAGTTTTGGTCCCATCATCTTGGGCCTTGAGGTACTTGAACAGGGCAATCTCATGCTCAGGTCTCCAGTCAGGCTTGCCAAGTAGCTTGGCTCTACTGCATCTCATTATCAGGATTGTTTGTTGGAATGAATGGAATAGTTGGTGCTGAAAGGCAGTAGTTTTATAGTGCGTGGGAATAAGAAATTATGTGTTTGGCTTTTTTTAATAAAGAATTTTTAAAGATTGGTGGACTTGTTCAGATGCAGTTGGTGCTACTGAATGAACACATCAACTTTGGGAAATCAAACAGTGAATACTACCAAATTTTAGTGATTTTAGCAAATTTATTCAGACAACACTGGAACTGCGCCAGTTTTTTTTCAACTGAACTTGTGCACCAATTTTTTTTCATGGTTCAAACTTGTGAACTGTTACAATGTGTAACTCTGTGCAGTTGGGTTCATAGTTGTTCACCAATTCATTGACAGGTTCATCCAATTCACTCAGAAACAGTTTATGGATGTAGAGAGTGGTGAAACATGAATGAATTCAGATGAACTGATTTCACCAATTCACTGCAAAATTTTTTTGCACATCAGCTGACATTGGCTGATCTGCATTACAGCTTTCGGCATGACCAAAATTCTTACATAACTTTGCACAATTTTTTTTGAACAAGCCCATGTTTCAGTGCATTCTCCCTCACAAAGTCACGCGCAAATTACGTTGATGGTTGTTACAGCATTGATCTTTACCAGTATATAAAGACAGCCTTTTTTCGACTTTCTTGATCATGTCTCTTCAGTACACATCTTCACACATTTGGAATGAGCTCCTTGGCTCTTTCATCAAACTTACTTCTCCCCACATTGGCAAGTCTGCTCTGTCCTACCACCACCACCGAGACCTTTTGGACCACCACTTTGTTACCCACTTTGGCCCGATTGTCCTCTCTGCTGTTGATGTCTGGCTGATTGTCGAATGGTTCTGAGCCATTGCTGGTGGACTTCTGTTGCTGCAACTGGCGAGATCCCTCCTGCAGCAGCATAAGAATGCTTGACATCTGTGCAACTGGCACCAACTTGAGAATGAGAGAGTGTATGCATGGTAGAGGCATATTTGAAGGTGGACACACCAGTTTCCATGCACTTGCACAGTTTGCATCCAGAATATTGGTACAGAATGTCCAGTATCAATGGCAAACAAGACTCAACTTCAAGTATAGTGTATTACGCTGTCCGAATGCTGAATGCAATTCTTGTACAGCTGCAGTGGTGTTTTTTGCAGGATGCCCATGCTTTTTCACAGATATTGACATCCTGTAAGCCTGCAAAGTATCTGTAGGGGTCCAAAACATGCTGGTGGACCCTGCAGCTGGCACAGTTGGCTCAAGAATGGGCTCTGGAAGCATGGCTGCATATGCGCCTTTAATTTGTTACTTGAAACAGAAAGGCACTGGCCATTTAGTTCCCAAATCTTTATTTGGACTTTTTTATACTTGAAACAGCACCTGAAGAAAACAAAGGCACTTGTTCCTGAAGCTGAATTACCCACCCCATCCAAATATCAGACACAATGTTGCAATGCAAAGAAAGGGTAATTCAGTAGAGTAATATAAGAGTTGTGAGGCATGCATTTACAGGAGTTGTAAATCAATTGTCTAGGGAGGGTGGCTCTGAACTAGATGCAACACAGATCAGATGCCTGTTCACGTACAGAGCTGTGGCGCATTCCTCTGGGAGGAACCAAATCTATTATAGTCCCAGCCACAGGCAGGGTGCCATTGCCCAGGTCTTGGTAGTCAACACATAGAAGTGCCCTGAATCACTCCTCCAAGGAGGCAGCATTAATGGTGAGCAATTCCAGCTACCCATGCAAGTTTCCTGGGGACAGACCATGCTACAACAAAATGATTGAAGAAAGTGTTCTAACAAGTCTGTGGTAGGAACCAAAATCATCTGTTTGTTTAATGCATATTTGTGTAAGAGCTGGTGTAAACCGTTGACATTCCAAGTCATGATATTGATACTTGCAACATGATGACGGGTTGTTGTTGTGGTACATATTTTAAATCTGTTACTGTTTGACAGGATGCGCCTTTCTTAAACTGCTTAGTGATGCAAGATGAGACTTCTGTTAAGAGGGTGTGGGTGACTGATTCCTCCTGTGGTGGTGGAGTAAATGCAGGTAATAAAAAGGCAGGAAGGTGGTCCCAGTGAGTGGCTAAGGAGCGTAGATATGTAAGGGCAAAGTGTTTAAGATGGGTGTTCTCTATCAGGATGTAACAGTCCATGACCATAAGGGTCTGGATCAAAAGCATGCTTAACTCTGAGTCATCTTTCTGACTGTCATTGACTCTTTTTTAAAAGCTGAGCATGAGAGAGAAGAGAGACTGAATTGGATAAAGGTATGCAAGATAAATTATCAGTGGCATATTGTTTCTTACCCACAAGGTGTACTAGCTCCTGCAACTGCAGTATCACCTGAGCAACCCCAACCAAGTTCTCACTGGAGAAAAATGATAATACAAAACTAACAGGAATTCCAATAGGAAATCCTCCTTTGATATACTTGAGTTCAGGTTCAAGAACAACAGGCTTGTCCAGCATTGATAAATACTCCAAGCTATAGCAGGACCATTCCATCAATATATAGGCAGGTTGCGGCATTAGGTCCAAATTCATGTGTGAAGTCTGTTTCAGAAGTTTCGTGTCAGTGTGTCTGTTCAAATAAACAGAGACAAGTTTGAACAAAAGTATATAAACTGACTGACCTTTCTAGAATTAAATGGATGATCATGTTCCTTAAGTTGCAACTTTTGCCAACAGTCACAACAGCCTGTTTGCAACAATTAAAAATGATTGGGTTAGAAAAGAGTTTACAACCAACTTTTTGCTTAGTATGATTCACCTCTGTATGTTCATGCATATGGCTTTTTGAAGTGTGCAATGGATTTGAAAGAAGGTTCTTGTCTTTTTCCTTTGAAAGTGCCTTGTTTCAATTTAATAATTCTGGACACACATACCTTCATGAATTGACTGTGTCCATTGCATGCAGCAGCCATCTGAACTGTGTGAGCCCATTCCTTTGTGGTTTTCGAATGATAATATTCAGCAACTGAGGCTGGTGGTCACTTCTTGAGCACAGCCTCCATTGCTCCGTAGAGTGAGTGAACTGCATTTGCACTGAAGTATTTTTCAAGCTCATCGTTCAACCTCTCGGCCATGTTGTCAGTCTTTCGTTTCAGCGACGCGTTTTATTCAGAGAAAGGTCTATAAACAAATTGGTTTATTCTGTCCGAACGATAAAATGGAATGAGCACAGCAGCACATCCAACTGTCTCAAGTGTCAGCCCCCCTTGACCGCATTTGGGTTCAACGTAGAAATTGCTTGGAACATTCTGGAAGCTTAAGCAATTGAGGTTGAGAGGTTGCGTGATGGCGGCAGGGAGGATATCGGAAAGCTTCAAGTGTGCACATGTATTGTTTTAAATGATGTGAATGCATTACTTGCCCAGTTTGGTGAGTGAATGAATGCAGTTGTGTCTGCATGAGCTCAAGCGCGCGTTTCAAAAATGTGTTTATTCGAATATTTTTCCCCACACATCGATTTTGTCTCTTGCAAATCACAAGTACTTGCAACAATGGCGTCCACGCAGCAGCAGCAGGAGCAGCAGGAGCAGCAAGACAACTGGTTCGCCTCCATCGAGCAAGAAGTGCTTCAGAAGCAGTCGCAGCAGCAGCAGCCTAGTCGCCGCACAGCGCCAACCCCGTCCACCTTCATTGCATCCGCGCCACTTGGCACCGCCACACGCCCGACGAGTCTCGACCACAACCGCGATGATTACTTTGCGCGTCAGTCTTGCGTCAACTCTGGCGTCCAAACGCGAAATGCTCCGCAGCATAAGGACCCAACGTACCAGCAAAGACTTATGGCCATGATTCCTGACACGTCGTCCATCTCGCTTAATTCATTGTCTTTGTCGAACGTGATTCCGGCTTCGGTCCCGAATATCCAAAACATTTTTGGTCGCAGCACTTCGCCCACAAAACAAATGGAATCTTCAGCAGGAGCACCAGCAACTGGATTTGGAAATTCTTCTACTTCTTATCATTCTCCTTCAAAGCTTTCTAGTTCTCCAGAGAGATCGTCCTTCTTGTCGTCGTCCTCGAACCCCTCTTCAAATGTGGCGTCTGCGTATCCATCCAGCAACTCAATGTTGACTTCAACCTACAACTCAACAAAAGCGGCAGTCGCCTCATTTTCTTCAGGCTTCTCGAGCGATTCAGCGACATCTTCTAGTTCTCAATACGCGCCCGTTGGATCCTCCGGGAAAGTTTCTCAAGCCTATCAAGGCCAAACCTCGCTCCTCAGCAGCACAAAAGCAGCTGTATCAAAACTAGCACAAACAGTCACATCAGCAACAATGGGTGTATCCAGTTCAAAATCTTCGCCCACGCGTTCAAGCGCTGGGTACGGGTTTGGTGGGAGCAATAATGGGGGCCAACGAGATAGCTCGTCTACGTTGTACGACCGTGGTGGGACACCCACTGCTTCGTCGTGGAGTAAGGCGAATGATTCTTGGGGTGGTTTTGCTGACGATGGGGAAAAGTCTTCGTTTATGGGTGGGGCAGAGGGTGGTGGGCGCGTGCGGCGTGGGTCTGTAGGGGCTGGGGCTGGAGAAAGTTTGCAACCATGGTGACAAAAAAAAAAATGGGGGGGGGGGGCTGCGGCAAAGAAGTTTTCTTTTTGTAAAGGTGAATGGCAGGGGTGGACGGATCGGAGGAACGTTTTCTTTCAAGTCTCCTTTTTTTTTGTAAATTTCAACACGACCGACCCCCTTCACATTGCGTGCCGCGCCAACTTTTGATTCTGAACAATTTTTATCCAGAATCGCACCCCGTTTTTGAAGACGAGATAAATGAGTGCATTCCGTCTTCGCGTGGTACTCTTCCTGCAAAAATTGGTCATTATCACCAAAACCAAACCCAAAAATAAATAAACTGGTGTTTATTCGGCTTTAAAAATGCCAGAAACGCGACCCGTTGCTCGCTCACTGAACAAGGATTGCATCCACTGTCAAAAACCAAGTACACATGCAAGAAAGGAAACACGGCGCCATCAAACAAAGTTAGGTAAAAGAAACGATCCAAAAAGTTTCGCGCCTCAAAGATTCGAAGCCGGACGCTGAGCCTTGGGCACATAGCGCCTAGAAATAAAGAACTGAATGACGGCAGACCCAAAGCAACAGCCAGCAAGCAGCCACAAAAAGTTTTCACGATTCCAAGTAATCTCAGAGTACTTTTTCAAACCATCCGCAACCGCCGTTTGATCCGCAGACATGGTTGCCTTCAAAAACGCCGATGACATGAACGACCCGATTCCACTCGTGAGCAGCCATAGAGCTGCGCAGGAGGACTTTGTCCGCTTTCCGACTTCAATGTATGTAAAGTTGAGACCCGAGATGGAGAAGAAGCATTCGGCGAGGGTAATGATTGCGTAGAGGAGAATCTCCCACATGATGCTAACGCTGCTGGTGCAGGTATCCTTGTCTTCGCCTGGTGCACAGTTGTTGTTGACCCATCGCTGGATAAGAGCGCTGACAACGAACGCGATGGAAGCAATCACTTGTCCAGTGACCATTCTTTGCTGAAGGCCAAACACCTTTTCGCCATACTTTTTGTCAATCACTGGGTAAACATAGTTTGCGAGGATTGGCGCGAAAACTACGATAAAGAACGGGTTCCAGAAGTTGTTCAAGGTTTCTGGGGCCAACGTAACGGTGTTAGTTACTTGCAGTATAATGTTAGCGAAAGGGCGCAAGACGTACCAGTTCCAAAGAATGACTTTTGGTTCAATCCGAACGGTACCACCATCTGCTCACCCATGTCTTGCCATACTCCCGAGTTCTGTCCAAACACCATCCAAAAGACAGGTGCCGGCCAGATGGCGCCAATAACCTTGATCAAATCCAACATCTCAATCACCATTCCTTCCGTGTGTGTGTCGGAGGTTGCGCGGTAGGCATCTTCGCGTTTCATTTTCAAGCGGTTACCAGCATACGCAATGCCCGTCTTAATGTGGTCAAACAGGATAAACTTTCCAGCGGGAGGCACAATGCGGTACACTTTGAAGCCAGCAACGAAAATCGCCATGGCAGCAATCATGAAACAAGTGAGCATGAGGAAGCTATATGGGTACCCGTTTCCAAGAGGCGGCTTGAGTCCCTTGGGTGCAAAGTATTGTGTCAAGTTTTGGCCGGGTGCAAGAGGGAACGGGAAGTACTCGTTCGATGCAATCATTGGTGACACCGTCGACGAAATGAGGGCGCCGACATTGATCGCCACTGGTAAAAAAAGGAAGGGCGTATGTTGTTAGGAGTGGAGGATGGGCAGAGAGAGACGCTCAAAGAGAAGTAACTCACTGTAAAAGTAGTTGTAGAAGGCCTGGAGACCGTATTTTTGAATACTCAGGAACTGGTCCCCGCCGTGAGCTGACACGCATGGCTTGATACCGCCGGTCCCGATTGCAATCAGTAAAAGGCCCATCAAGGGCCCAGTGCGCGAGAGTTGGGTAGTCGCCACTCCCATCACAGTTGGCCATGAAGTGATGGTGAGAACAATGAGACCGAGGATGTAGACACTTGAAAGAGAAACGATGGTCTTGAATTTGTCCAAGAATGAGTCGGAAATGATGGCGCCGAGAATGGGAGTGAAGTAGCACAACCCCATGAAAATATCCTGGGAGAGAAGAGAAGGTCAAGCTAGTCCCCGATATTGATGGAAAGTGGGCTCAATACCTTCATGGAGTTGGCATCAGCGGTAATGTTGAAGCCAAGCTGATACTTCAGAAAGTTCTTCAGGATGGGGGTGATTCCGTAGAAGCAGAAACGCTCTCCAAGCTCGTTGGGGATAATCTGGCAAGCATAAACGATGTATCTATTAAAAGACAGATCTCATGCAAAGCTGAAGTTGGGCGACTTACAAACCACACTGCGACCGGTAGCTTGTCCGGGTTTGCACGAAGAATGGCGTCTCGCTCTTTGTTTATTTCTGCTTCGAGCTTCATGAGACGAATCTGGTCTTCTGACAGATTCATAAGGTCGAGATCCTCCTGAAGGGGATTGTGTGAGTGAGGATGGTGACTGCCGATGGATGCAAGGTGGGATGCTTACATAGTGAGGAGCCAGCTCTTCAGCATTCTTCTTGTCCTCGGGCATGTTGCTGCTGCTGTCGTTTGCTGCTGTCGTTTTTTTGTTAGTTTTTTATCCAAGAATAGAACTCCTTTTATGCTGATGAAAAATTTAAAGTGCAGCGTGTATAAAAAGAAATTCCAAACACTCTAAACTCACATTTGGAGTGCCTTCTTGACAGAGACATTCGCGTCTGACACGGACAAGTCTCCACACTGACGCAGTCCGTCCTTGCGCTGTATTCTTGGGTGTAAATGAAATTTAACTTTTGCGCCAATGCAAACGCAATTAATTATGTCAGGTTACACAGGGTTACACACCGTTACACAGAATTGCATAAATGCGCGCCACCCAAAATGTGTGTTTGTGGCGTTGGAAAGCATCCTTGGGCAAGCGGGGCATGGGCAAGCGTGTGTCTGTGTATGCCTGGTGTCCGAATGTGTCCGAATGTGTTTGAGCATGACACCAGTCGCTGTCTGTTTGTCTTGCCCGCTGTGCTGCCCTGCTCTCGTACAGGATACTGCCCAGCGAGCTACGTCTGATGTATCACCCCAGCCTATTATATGCGGAAGAGCCTTGCTTCGCTGTTGAGAATGCCAGATTACTCATCTCTCTTTCAAGACAAAAAAAAGGCAAATATGCTCCGCCAACAACTCTTGCGAGCAGCCGCCTCTCTCCACCCGCTCTCCCGCATCAACTGTATCCAAGCACCCACTCCAGCACTCTCTCCCGCCATACAATGGTCCGCATCCCGATTCTACGCTGCCAAAAAGAAGGACTCAAAGCCATCGAAAGCATCCAAATCAGCCTCTCAAGATGACTCCTCTTCTCCCCCTGCCGAATTCGACATGTCAAAAACAAAAGCAAAGATGCAGGCATGCATTGACCGGCTGAAGCAGAACCTCAGCACTTCCATCACCATTGGTCGAGCGAATCCCGCCTTACTCGATAAGGTCCTCGTCACGAATGAGAAAAAGGGCGGCCATGGCTCAGGCGTTCCTCTCTCGCAACTGGCTCAGATTAGCGCAAAGGATGCACAGACGCTGATGGTTGTCCTCAACGACGAGGATTTCACAGCCATTGCTGAGAAGGGCATCCGGGACGCAAATCTTGGCTTCTCACCGTTGAAGGTGGATGCAAGCACCATCAAAGTGACTGTCCCAAAGTGAGATACTTTTTCGTATTTTTTTATTCAATGGGGGTGCCATCAATTGACAATTTGCACTTCAAAGAATGAGCGCCGAATACCGCGAAACAATCCTCAAATCCATCTCCCAAATCGCTGAAAAGCACAAGACTCAAATTCGCGAACTTCGTGGCACCGCCCGAACAGACGTCAAAAAGTTGAAAATTAAATCGACTGACGAAGTCAGGCGAATTGAAAGCAAGGTAAATCTTTTGCATCATCAGTCCTGGTTACGAGACACCCACTTTTTTGTTGAATGCATCCACAAACAGATCCAAATCGAACACGATGCCTTCATCAAAGAAGTCGATGCAGCCGCTGAAGCCAAAAAGAAGGAGGTGTCTGCGCACTGAAGAATTGTGAACTCATAGCAAACTCCCCCAACAGCGAGGAAAAAATAATAAAACACACGTGCTTTCATTCTGCGCACTCAGAAGCCAGTTTCCGAGATTCGAAAAGACTTCTGAGTCGTTGTAACGAAACTTTCATGACGAGGGCATGCGGGAAAGCCCTTTGCGATGGAGAGTACTTTGGGTTGGTGAGTATGGAAATCCGTTTGTGTCAAAATAATTTATTTTCTTCCTTCATCCTTCAAAGCCACCGCTTCCTCAAACGACGTCCATTTGGTCGGCTCCTCCTTCAGAATACATGTACTGGCTCTGATATTCCTTCAGATCTGCGCAAAAAAGTCGTCATTCAACAAACAAAAAATCGAGACAGAGCGGTGGTGGAAGACCAAAAAAAACTCACATTGAACAGACCGCTTCTCATCCAAAAACAGCGAATACACGCGTCTCACATCATCGACATCCACCTCCCCGGCCTTTCTTTTTCTTGCGACAAGATGGGCTGCAGTGATTAAATGGATCGAGTATCGCAGCGAGGTTTCCATTCCAATGCTCGTCAACACATCCAAGGCGTCCTCCGTCATTTCGACATCCTCCTCTTCGCAACGGATGCTAAGGATTTGGCGCACTTCTGTTTCGCTGTATGGCGAGGTTCCGATAATCAAAAGACGGTCGAGCAAATCAATGGGAATCCCATGTGGCGATGCGTATTTCGTGCCCTGGCAAATGGGAATGAAGAAATTACTCGACTATTTTCATACGCGAAATGGAAGTATAAAGATGAACGCACTCGAATGTTGGTGATTCCACGGTTAGAAGCCATGATGACAACTGGAGCCATGTCATCCTCCAATGCGCGATTTAAGAAGGAAAAGCATTCGATATCGAGCATATGAACTTCGTCGATGAATAGAACCTAAAAAAACAGGCACAGAGAACAAATTAGCTTTGATATCTGAGCATGGAAATTGAGAGTTTAACTTACTCCCGGAACAATCTCGGATTTTCCTTCTTCGCGCCACTCAGCCACTTTTTGGTTGATTTGATCACGTACTTCAGCCTTGATTTCACCGGTATCGCCTTTCGCATGATCGTCAGTTCCTGTTCGGCAGTTGCCAAACACAAGCTCATACCTGAAAACAATGCCAGAAATCCCTGAGTTCGGCTGTTGATCACATCAATTTCATGAAGACTAACAGTGTGAACCACTTCTTTGCGTTTTTGAAGCTCTCCTTCAGGACATTGAACGAAACGCGTCTTTTGTTGTATGATGCGTGCTTCGCGTCAGTCACGAACAGGCAAGAGAGTCACTCAAACTTACATCGGCGCCCATCGCATCATAGTCACGAGCACGCGCAAATGACCTCCCCAGTTTGGTAATTTTTCCGGTGGCCTTGTCAATCGTGATGACATCTCTGTCGCGTCGTTTGAGCAAAAAAGGACTTCGGGGGCTTTATCTCAGCTCTTACCCGACGGAGGCCTTTTCCTTGTTCAACGACTCAATCATCTTTTGCCCCAAATCGTACACAGTCTCCATGTCGGTAGTTTTCAAAGTGAGTTTTCCAATTTTGGCACCCTTTTTGTTTTTTTCAAGAAGACGCGCGTGCATGCATGTTTTAGCCAAAAACCGGACCTGCAGGAAAATCTCGTTTACCACTCCCGCTTCAGCACGATCAACCTGGATCTCCACAACTTCGCCCTCAATCAACTCCGTCTCCTCTTTGATCCTGACTCCAATTGATCGACGAAATGCCTGCGTAAGGGCTTCGGTTTTGGACATTTCGAGTGAAAAGATTTCGGATGCAGCGAGCATTGTGAAGGGTACATCGGCGCCGAGTGCTTGTGCCATTCCTGGGGGGAATTTTCATGTTTAAGTCTATTGTGCAGGGTGTTCGGATTCGAGGAAACTTTTCACACACCCATGGCAATCGCGGTCTTTCCAGTTCCTGTGCATAATTCACAGAATCAGCACTAAAAAAAAAAAAAAAAAAAAAAAAAACGCACCTGGAGCACCAGCCATGAGAATGGCGCGACCAGCAATTCTCCCTTCTTTGATCATTTCGAGAATGACACCGGCAGCTTTCCGTGCTTGCAGTTGACCCACCATTCCTTGTGAAGTCTTCCGTGGCTCAAGCGCATCGTCGAGACCCAGTCCACGGATATGCGAGTGTGCGCCTAATTTTTGATTTGTACAAACAGATTGTAAGTGCTAATCCAGGGCTGGATTGAATGCCGATGCATTTCCGACACGCACCAATACGCTCCATGCGAGTCAGCTCGGCCGCTGCGCCTTGTGGTCCCGTCGCAGTTGCAGTCATGCCTGGAATGGAAGTTTGGATTGTTGCTGCTGCTGCCTGCATGAATGGGAATGTTAACCTCGTTGCGGTTTTCGCACAGGTCTCTGTGTGCTTGGGTCACCATTTTTTTTTTTTGCAAGTCTGTTTTTGTTTGTTTTTGTTTTTTGCCATCCTCAACACAAGCTGCACCAAATGGGAAGGCAACTTCCGTGTGTGGCATACAGCGATATGTGTGGAGCGAGTTGTTTGCATGCAAAAACGAGCGTTCGAATGATTGCTCCAAATTGTGAAGGATCGAAATAGTCAAAGCTGGAGGGCCACAAAGGCCATTCTGAAACACTCCAGCAGCAAAGTTGCCATCTCAACATGGTTCTAGACAGCTGAACCCATCTTGGAAACGCGCCACCAAATGTCAGCATACCAAAAAGTCATTGCGGCTTATTCACAGTTGCATCGTATCTTAATCGCCACCATCTTCAGCTTCTTAATCGGCTGAGGTAAAATAGTTCTGAATTACGGAAAAAGGTGTCCGCCAACCCGGGTTCGAACCGGGGACCTCCTGATGACAGCGTCAAGTTACAGTCAGATGCTCTTCCAACTGAGCTATTAGCGGGATGCTTCTTCAAAAATCTATGAATCTATAATTACATAAAAACATCTTTGTGTTGGTCAATGTCAAGGTCAGAAACGCGTTGAGGTTCAGCAAAAGCCGAGCTTCAACAGATATAATATCGATGAACTCATGCGCATAAGCTGTGACAGATGAATTCTGCGTCTTGCAACAGAGTCATAACGGTGATTCATGCAAATGATCATGGGTGTAATCAGAACTCGCCAGATTCTCTCGTGTTCAAAGTTCAACAAAGTAAGTATACGGTCGAATGGCTGTTAGGTTCGATCAAAAACTGCGCTCTGTTTCAGATTCAAACAGCGATGGTACAAACGTCCCCGCTTCCCTGAGCATTCATAAGCTGTTGCTTAGATGCGTCACGGATCTACGAGCTTGATCCACGAATGATCGAATCGAGTACTGTGACTACTCATTTATTTAATATTCCAGGGAGAATGACATGGAAAGGAGAAGCTGCTCCAGCAGGTGAAGGGTTCGGTATTGAAAAGAATCCATGTCACCATTTCAAAGTTCCAAAAGAAAGGGACACAAAAAAAAACCCATGTTCAAAGTCGCAGTGATCGGCAGCGGTCCCGCCGCATTCTACACGGCCCAGCACCTGCTCAAATCCCGCAGCAACGTGTCCATCCATATGTTTGAAAAACTCGCAACCCCATTCGGCCTTGTCCGGTTCGGGATCGCAGCAGATCATCAAGATGCAAAGAAAGTGGCCAACAAGTTTGACGAGCTCGCAACGCATTACCAGAAAGAAGGGCGCTTTCAATTTATTGGTGGGGTCGAGGTTGTTGGGTCCGAGGACGCTGCCGCAGATGCGAATACGTCATTGTCGCAGCAGCGGCTGCCGTTCTCTCTACTGCGAAAAAACTATGACGTGGTTATTGCTGCATACGGCGCCGAATCAGCAAAACCCATGCCACTGAAGCAAGGCAGGGCAGTATCGGCACATGACTTTGTGCAGTGGGTCAATGGACACCCAGACTCGATTGGACATTCCAATATGTTTGCGCACCATTTAGAAGCAGAAACAGCGGTCGTGGTTGGGCATGGGAACGTTGCGCTGGACGTTGCGCGCGTGCTTTTGGATGACGTTGACAGCTTGCGGCGGACGGACGTGCCTGACAATGTCCTCCAAGTGCTTGCGGAGAGCAAGGTCAGGCATGTACGGTTGGTTGCGAGAAGGGGGCCGTTTCAGGTGTGGGAATTCTTCTTTTCTGAGACAGTCCAAGCTGCCGATAACTTACAGTGCAAGGGTTGCTTTGACAGATGGCATTCACGGCAAAAGAGCTGCGCGAAATGACAAAGCTCCCAAACGCTTCATATATGCCGAATGCATTGCTATCGTCGGAACCATACAAATCATCTGACTCGCTGCCCTGGTTAGATCGAAGCCCAAAACGACTGATGCAAATACTCCACGGATCAGGAGACGCAAAAGCCACAAAGCCAAAATCATGGGCCTTGGATTGGTATCTTTCACCGCACCAGATCCTGCAAGACGAGAGCACCAAATCAATCAAAGCGATTCAGTTTCAAAAGACACGACCGGATTCTTCGGTTGTGCCCTTCGGATCGAAAATCGACCTTGTTCCGAATGAGTTTGTTGATATGCCTTGCGGACTCGTGATATCGAGTTTGGGATACACTGGGCTGCCTTTACCCAGCTGCAGCAAGGATCTTCCGTTTGATGCAAGCAGAGGCGTCATCCCAAACATCCAAGGGCGAGTTATAGATCCGGCGACAAAGGTATCCTCTTGAATTAAAAAAATCCGGACAAAGTGCTTACATTTCACCGCGCAAATGCACACCAGGCTCCAATTGAAGGCCTGTATGCAAGTGGATGGATTAAACGTGGTGCAGTGGGAGTCATTGCAGCTACAATGTACGACGCAGTTGAAACGGCTGATTCAATTCTGGCAGACTTGGAAACGGCAACGCCAGATGCGAGGAAGCAAGGATTTGCAGGAATCCAAGGGCATCTGGGTGGTAAACCGGTCTCGTACGATGGCTGGAAGGTCTTGGACAAACACGAACGAGAAGAAGGCGCAAAACGCGGGAAACTTCGCGAAAAAGTGGTTGACCTGAAATCAGCGATGCAAATCATCCATGCTGACAAATAAATAATAAACACTCTTTTCAACAAAAAACAATGGCTCCTCGCATCCCTTACGTCGCATTGGACATTGACAGCAAAGTGGCCACGCAGATTCGAGCTCGCAGGAACAACTCGGAACTGCTGGAACTAGATCGCACACTCTTGCACTCAGAACCCATTGCACTTGCGTGGAACACGATGCTTGGCGCAGTGCGGACGGGAACAAGTCTACCGCCTCGGTTGCGCGAGCTCATCATCTGCCGTGTTGCAGTCGTGAATAAAGCGCAGTACGAGTGGGATCAGCATGTTGGTCTGCTCAGTGACTCGGGGGTCTCGCCGATGCAACTTGACGCACTGGCCGATCTGTCCGTGTCTTATGCAGCGTTAGCCAATGTGTTTGATACTGACGCTGGCATCAGCAATCATGCTGGTGGTGACGTTGGAATCCCTACGAATACACACATTGACGGCCCAACGCATGCGCTTGCGATCGAGGCCACGGATGCACTCACGAGGGATGTCGCTATCCCAGACGCGCTTTTTGTCAGGCTCAAAGCGCGCTTCAGTGAGACTGAAGTTGTGGAGATTGTCATCACAATCAGCTCGTACAACATGGTCTCGCGTTTCTTGGTTGCACTGCATGTGGGGCAGTGAACAATGTAGAAGTAATAGTAGTGAATAAATATGCTTTTAATTATCATTTTCGCCTTTGATTCGCGAAGCTCTACTTCGCGGACAGACAGCGGACTACAACAACCCACCCTCCAGCAGTCCCTTTGCCAAATCCTTCTTTCTCGATGGCTTCTCTTTACCCCGCACAGAAGATGACATTGAATGCGCAGATGCCATTGAATGAGCACTTTTAGACCGACTGACCATCCGGCCTCCAGACATTCGGTTCTCGTTTGTCGGCGATGCTGCTGGACCGTAACGAGAGCTGGAGCTACTGTGTACGCTTGGCGATCGCTGGCCACCGTACATGTGCGGCTGCATCATTGAGTTCCACGAGTCATGCTGTTGTTGTTGTTGTTGCGGCATCATGACAGGGGGGGATCGCTGCGATGGGTATTGTGGCTTTGTGATGGGAACTAGGTTCTGGAGAGTGTGTTGGGTCAACATGTCGCGATTGGTTCTAGCTTGATCGTTTGCGGCCTGTTTACGAAAAAAAAAAAGTCAAATTCAAGATTGAGATTGCCAGTTGATCTCTCAGTTAGCGAGATTGAGCGGTTTGTTACCTGCTTCGCAGCGTCGATTTGATTCCTTATGGCATGCATCTCCGCAATATTGCTTCCATACGTTTGAGGGATACCAGGCATGCCTGGCTCACGCCTGCGGGATGATCCAGACATGGACGAAGTACGCTGACTGACGGTGCTCTGCTGAGAGGATGATCCCCGCCTGCGAGGGTCCAGAAACTGGGCATTGTCAGCGTAATTGGCACCGACACTCACTGGCACCAGTGGAAGATCTTTGGGCCGACGCATGTGATCCGGCGATTGGATCTATCATCCCAGCGTTTTCAGCAACTACAGTTTGTTTTTTTTTCCTCTTCCGAGGGGTGTTTGCATTGTTAGATTGGGCTTACGTGATTGGTTTCGTCCATCATTTGTCGCTGAAACTTTGCATCCACTGATGCCTGGCGCGGGGTGCCGTACGACAGACTCCTGTTCATTGAAATGGGTGACATTTGTTCAACAAGACTGGACGTGTCGTCCCGGAGTGAGTCCTGTCTGGAGGCGCGGGAGCCTGTGAAGCTGCGAGCGTAGTCACCGATCCGGCCCGGGCTCGTCACAGCCACGGATGAAGCTGTCTCGGAGGCGTTGTCGGGGGCGTCGGGTTCGTCGTCGTTGTACATGTCGAGGAGATCGTCTGCGATACGGGAGTTGGCGGACATTTGTTGCTGCTGCTGCTGCTGCAAGAAGGGCCGGGGCAGTGTTGCGTATCCGCCGAGCACGTCTTCGTAGGTCTCATCGTTGTCTGTGGGGGGGGAAGTCAGTGGGTAAGAGGGGAGATGGGAGATGAGGGATAGAGGGGGTACCTTGCTGTTCCATGAACTCGTTGACTGAGGAGTCCAGCTGACTGAGCAGACTGTCGAGGTTGTTGTTGTGTGTTGTTGTTGTTGGAGGACGGGCCATGTTTGCGATGTCCGGATCCAAAGTTTGTTGTTTGAAGTGTTTGAGGGTTGGAAAGCACTTGCTCTGTTTTTGGGGTTTTTTATTTTCTGAATTTTTAAATGTCAGATTGATTAAACATGAAATTGCAAATCTTTAATTTTATTTAAAGTGACACCCGGCTTGAAGCGCATTTTACTTTTTGTTTTTTATTTACAGAGAGTGTGTGTGTCCGAATCCATTTGTCCGAATCTATCCATCTGTCCGATCTGTCCAGATATCCATCCATCCATCTATCCCATCCAAGCATCCATCCTTCAACTCACACTCCAGCCGCACTAAGCTGCATCCGCAACAGCGCAGCGTTCTTGGACTTCTTCTTGCCCACACTCACGACAGAGGCGGTACTCTTGGACCGACCCACACTCGACATTCCAATACCGATGGATTTCGAGTCACTCGTGACTGACGCAATACTTGCAATACTTTGCCGCGATCCTAATGGACTCGATGATCTGGGTAGTACAGAACTCGAGGGCAATGACGTGGATTCGATGGTCGTGATGGGCGTCGTGTGTGTGTTGTCGAGCGAGGATGGACTACCAAAAGGCAGTGGCGGTTGCTGTGTTTGATTCAAAGTGTATCGAGCAAACGACGCTGCTTCTTGCTGCTTGAGGAGAGTTCTGTTTGCATTCTGCTGATTGCTCAGTTCCTTTAAAAGAGCCACCCGACGTCAGCACACACATCAGCGCATTCGTCACAATAAAATCCCCACCTTTTTAGCATTTTCCAACTGCACCCGCAATGAATGCAGTTCTGGCGACATGATGGGCGCATATGCATACCGAGTCCGTGAGTCCGCCGCCGACGCTGTCGGTGAAGATGCGGAGGAGATTCGGTTGGTGGAGTTGGAGATTTCAAGTTGTTGTTTATCGGGTTTGTCCCACGTTGCAGCGATTGAGTTTCTCGTCAGGATTGGCTGTGATGTGTGGACGCAAAAGCATCAGCGAAAAAAGATTTTGTTGGGGCGGCAGGATTCATGCAGAGGTAAAAATGCTCACAGACTTGCTCTGCTGCATTTGCTGGTGCAACAGGCTTACGGTGGCTTGGATGGTTTGGTCGTGATGCTGGGAGGTGGTGGGGTGGGATGCGATGGAGACGGAGTCGGTGACGGAGTGATACATGGCAGTATCGGTGGGCTCGACGGCGTAGTCGTTGAGTAGGTCGTCGTAGGAGTCGTCGACTGTGAGTTTGGGGATGACATCAGACGACAGACACGAGACAGACATCAACGGACTCACCTTCTTGCACATGGGTCAAGGACGGGGCAAATGCAGTCAGTGTCTCGTCCAGTTGCTCAAGAAGCTCGTTGAGTTTGTTGCTGTCACGCTTGTTGTTGATTTGGTGGTGGCTCATTTGGGTGAAAAAATGGATTTGTTTTAATCAATGAAATTATTGTTTATTTTTTATTTATAACTGCTTCTTTTTATTTTATTTTATTTTTATTCTTTCACTCACAGTCTAGTTTTATTGTACCACTCCATCCACCCACCTTCAAGGAAAACAATACAGAAGGGATCCTGCCCCCCTCTTCAACCAACACAATCCACACAATCATCCCTCTTTACAGCATATCCAAGTCAAATGTGGATGACCCCTGCAACATTGCGCGTGTACTCTTCTTTTTCTTCATCTCCACCGGCGTCGTTGGAGTTGTCGCCGCAGATCCAGGCTTCTTGGAATCCTTGCTCTGACTCTTGGACCGACTCATGAACCATCCACTGCTCGTAGATTTGCTAGATTTCTGAGATGAGATGGACACCGTGTCGCTCTTGTCCTTGATGGATTCGTTTGAAGGACCTGGAACGGTCGGTGAGGATACGGAAACGGGGGAGAGGGGGGATGGTTGTTGTTGCTTTGATTGATGTTGCGAAACAAGAACTTTGTTCATGTACATTTGATCTTGCAAATCCTGAAGTCAGAAAAAAAACACGGGTTAAGGTTGCAGACAAGAAATAGATGTGAAACACACACACACCTGCTTCGCGCGTTCAAGTTGCTCCCTCAAAGCGGCCACTTCGTCATCCGCTGCGGATCTTGAAGTCATTGAAACAGTGTCGTCCAATCCGTTCGAGTTCACTGATGTCGCAGTTGAGATTCTTCGAAAGTCATCGTTCACAGGCATTGCCATTTGCATAGGCTGTTGCTGGTGCTGCACATTCATGTATTGCTGCTGCGGCTGCTGTGGGTAGTGTGGATGCTGCTGTTGTTGGTTTGGGTGTGGGACATGGATGTGTGACGGGAACTTTGCGGGAGGCGCCTGGTAAGCGGCGTATTCGCGGGGAACTGGTTGCGTTGCTGGTTGTTGGTGGTTCTGCTGTCTCATTAAGTGTTGCATGGACACGGGCGGTTCAAACTGAGTCAATGTTGGCGTCACTTTGGGAACGGTTGGGACAACAGGGACGACTGGCTGCACGTGTGGAACTGGGGCTGCCTGGGCCTATTTGATATTTCATGTGCAATCAGAATAAAGGGTATACCTATGAGGGAAGTTGTGACTCACAGCAGGTGCAGGCTCCTCTGAAACGGCCTCTGTTTCATCCCCGTAATCATCGAGAAAGTCATATGCATCGGCGGCATCTTCTGCTTGTCCATCCTTTGCGAGTGAGTTCATGAGCGTGCTGGTCGCGGGCAGTGGGGGGACTGGGGGTACGTCTGTTTGTTTTTTTTGTTTGATGGCGGTGCGGTGGGTGGGGGTGAGGCCGGAGTGAATGACAAACAGGCGTTGCACTGACCTCCGTTAAGATCCGACTCAAACTCGTTGAGGGTCAGGTCCAGGTCCTTCAGCAGCATGCTCATTCGGGAAGCCATGTTTGTTCGTTTGTTGGGTGTTGGTTGCTTCCCCTTTTTTTCCTTCGAATGTGTCTGTGCAAGAAAAAAACGGATTTCCCGTTTCAAGTTTTGTTTTTTTACATTGAGTGCAAAATTTTATCAAGTTGTGGGCTTGACTTGTCTGATGATTAAAAAAGCGTGTCTTTGACGCAGATACTCGCGATCAACCGGCACTGGCATTGGCCGGATTCTGCTGCCAGGAGCGGCGCACTGCTGCTCAAGTGGTAACCAGAGTTGGTGCTCCGTAACCAGAGTTGACGTGCCTGTGGATTCCCGTTCACAAAAGAGGTCGTGTTTTGCTTTATTAATGCTGATATTACTATTCAGAGACATTGGGTATGAGGCTCCTTCCATAAAAAAACTAATAAATACAAAAAAAAAAAAGCTCACTCCAACCGCGTCCCCATCCCGCGGTTAAACATATCCACATCCTTCAAATATCCATCACGCGCGAAATGATGCCACGGAATAAACCCCAGATTCTTTTTTGGCTCCAAATGATGCACAGCATGCGCCAACGCCCCCTTCACAAAGAAATCAAGCGCCGGGTTCAGAAACACGCAAGACAACGGGTTCATGGAATGCAACGCCGTATTTGTCCATACAACCATCAACAAACTCCACATGTTCAGCGGTGCTTGCTGCATGTACGCGTGTTTCAGGATACCGCAGAGGAACACGCCGCTGTAGCTTTCAAACAGGAAATCCGGCACGTCCATCACTGTTCCGTTAAAGCACGACATGCGCGATGAAATGAGATGGTGCGTCTTGTGAGATAGGTATGCCGAGTAGTTGTAGTGCTGCAGTCGGTGGACTACGTGTAGGCACATGTCGCGTAGCACGCACGATAGAAGCGCTTCACCCTGTGCAAGAACGTATGCGTGGACGAGTTCATGCATCGACGGTTTCGGCAGCACTGCAAGCCCAGTATACAGTAGAGTGATGAAAAGGGCTGAAGTGACAAGAACGCCTTGGAAAAAAAAGTCGACTTGATCCGGAAGATTGACGGAAGAATTCGGGAGTTTCTTTTTTCGGCTGAGGATAGACTCTGGGAATATATAGAGCTGCACATTGTCTCGCAAGATGATGACGAGGAAGAATGCATTGATGACGTAGAAGAAGAGCAGGCTCGCGATCAGATCGCCTTCATAGTTGATGCCGGCAAACACTGCCCAAACAACAGCAGCAAACGCTGATGCAGTGATATAGTCCATGGCAACGGTGGCCAGATGCACTTCGGTCTGGGTTGTCTCCCACTCTGCGGTTGTGGCTGTGGGTGTCAAGGGGTCGCTTGAAGCGCCTCCAAACTCGTACGAGGCCCCAGCGCGTTGGTTGCTGAGCAGCGTGCGTCCCAGATACAGGGTCGCCGCCAGGGATATTGTTGAAGCGACGGTCATGCTTCAATTCGCTCAAGTCCTCCAATAAAACTTTTCTAAATTGTTTTCCTGTCTTTTTGGGGGGGAAGAAATTTGTCAAGTCCAACGACCTCCCCTATTTTCATTCAGATTTTCAACAACTCTGAAGTATATTTTGCGCCAGATGCTGGTAGCATTTTACCAGTTGAAAGGCAACAAGCTGTTCAAATCTTTCTGAAAAGTGGCGCAAATTTGATCCGTGCTTCAAACGGGCGCGTTATGATCAACTCGCTGAGACACGACATTTTTCTTCCAATCGCTTCCATCACCTCAGTTACAGTATCAGCTATATACTCACCAGTGGTGTGAAAGGAGCCATACATGGTTGGGAGGAACTCTCGAATTCATCCGTGAACAACTATCGCTCAGTGTGTCTTTCTGCAACATCAAGAAAGGCGGGACGAATAAGACGCGTTATTTCACACATATAGTGGGTAATGCCTGCGAGGCTCCTCCTGACACACATCACACATTCAGTCGCGCTAACCAGTTAGAGAAAATATTGGCCTTTATATCTATGCTTACGCACAACTACTATGCGAAAAGTCAACCTTAATGTTTGAAAAAAAAAAAAAAAGCAAAAACATTCACACTCCAAGAAACAAGTCCACAGTCGCCTGCTTCATCTTGTTTTGGAAATTATCCGCATAAAGTCTAGTAACGCTGTTGAGCCCATCATTCAACATGCCTTTCACATTCCGTACTCCCGTTCTCGTAAAGTCTGCCTTCAAAGCACCTGTACCCGTATACGCTGTACTGAGCGCGTCCCCATTGTCTGCCCACATGTTCTTGAATTGCGATTCGAAGCTTGGAGAAAGCGTGGGAGTGTCTGGATCCAGCAGTGGGAGACCCAGTTTGACGAGGATTTTGGTGAGCATGTGTCGCGCAAATAGCGACTGGACAACGTTTGTTCGGTCCAGGCAGTCCATGCAGTTTGTCCGAAGAATGCAGGTTTGGGACATCATTGGGTCTCCATCCACTGACCAAAAGTGCCTTGAAATGGATTTTTTTGGTTAAACGAGAGCGCGCGGATGCCAAAACGTATAAGCTGCCGACCAACACTCACTTCATGCTCTCAATTTCAGCTTCCAAGTTTGTCAAAAGCGTCTTGACATTGTCGTAGTTTAACCCTTTTGTCTGGACATGGAAATCATAATCGTGGTAAAGCAAGGTTGAATCGTGGCCTTTTGCTTTCAGTGCCTTCACGCTCGACTTGAATCGCGTTCCAAGCGGCTCCTCTCGCCCTTCTTGCCCCACTAAATCGACTGGGGGTAAAAAGCGCGAGCTTTATCAGTATGGATTTCATTTCGTGTAGAAAAAACTCAAACTCACCAATCACGATGGTTTTATACAGCTTTTCCAGTTCAGAGATGTGGAGTTCCATAGCCGCAAGGTTTTCCTCGTCCGACTTTTCCAAAATGGGTGTTGGATTCAGTGTCTTTGTAGATGCAATTTGTTGCCAGTACAGCGGAATGGAACCACTGTGAGACGAGGATCAGTAACCCACGAACAAAAAGGCTAAGAATCAACTTAAAATACCGAATTTGCAAAAACGATCCAATATGCGTGCGATCTTCCACCTTTGCAAAGACAATCATTTCGGTTTCCACAAAGTTGGCAACTCGACCTTGCGCATCCACACCTCGCCGCTCATACCGCAACCCGGCACGATACTTGTTCCTCCGACTTATCAGCGCAACATCAAACCCGGCCTGGCCTGCCCGACCTTCCGCAGAACGCACCTCCACAAACCCTTGAATCATGGGCCGAATTAAATTTTTAGACTCTTTGAGTTGCAGGAACGGTTTCATTGCGTGCAAATTCCAAAAGAAGCGTTCATCAGGTCCGGCTGCTATTTTTTGAGCTTCTGCCGTGCGTGTTATGTCCCAAGAGCCTTCGCTGTAGAAAAACGTGTCCAATTCGAGCAGGGCTTTAATGTCATGAGCCTGAACGTGGTCTTGTGTGACATCAGTCGGTTGCATGACTTGATTTGGAAGCAGGCTGTTGAAGGTTGGCAGAGTACTCAGCATCGTGCCTCGCACTTGTTTTGGAGTGAGCGCAGGTGATGGCGGTTCTGACGTCGAAAGCTGCGGTGCGTCGTCTTTCCCAGATGCTACTGACAAGCTTGCGGTTCCAGATGATGAAGGAGCCGTTTTGAAGGGATTCAACGCAGCTAGTAAAGTCGAAGATCTTGTGTTGGCCGATTTCGAAAGCGGAGTTCCGGGTTCATTGTTCAGTGTTGACACTTCAGAGGGCGCTTTTTCAGAAACGGGGCTCGGAGTTGCGCTTCTGTTTGAAGTCTCGGAAAGGCTTTCTAACTGAATTGGTGCGCCAGTCTCGCCAACAATTTTCAGTGGCGCGGGTTTGAAAGGGTTCAAGGCCGCCAACAGTTTCGAGGAAGTTTTCGTCGCAGGCGGTCTGATTTCTTCGCCACTCGTCCGTGGAGAACCAGTAGAATCTTCTGAAACGGCTTCGGGCAAAGTGGTATTTGTCTTTACTGATGTCCCCCCAACTGTGGATGAGATGGCGTTGAATGTGGTGGAGACTGCGCCCAGACCCATTCCCAGGCCCGCCTTTACCGTTTCGACAGATTTCGTACGAGTGTGTGTGAGAATCCCGTGGGAGTCCGCAACAGCAAGCGCGTCAGCGAGTGCGATCAGCGCCTTGTCATAGTTTAGCGGGATGACACCCACATGAGATACGCCACACAATCCCAAATCAGGCATCTTTGAATCAACGGATCCCGCTTTGGCATCACCAGCCACATGCCCCAGTCTCTGCCTCTTCACAACCAATACAATATTCGACTTCACAACACCAATCAGGGCTGGCACCACGAAGCATCTCGGTGCGTTTCCATCCGAGCTGTGCAAATCTGCCGCAAGATTCGAAGCCATGGACGCAACAGCACTGAACGACTTTGCCATATTGAACGCGAGGGTGTTTCCGCGGCCTTCCAAGTGCGAGTGCAACGCCAGCTCGCGGGCCTTGTGCGCAACTGAGAGACAATCGGGCTCACTCGTAACGTGGAACGACTCATGCTTCTCGTTGGCTTGACTGTAGTCGATGCGCACTCCTCCGTACTCTGTTCCTGGCGTGGGCTCGGTCTCCAGCTCGACGGCTGTGATGGCGTCCACGTCCATCGACGGCAGAGATCGCAGCAGAATGAACGATGCTGTCACGCATACCCATACTCCCATTTGGTGCCAAATAAAGTTGTTTGCTGCCAAATTGGGCGGCAATTTTTGTTTGTGTTTTTGGAGGCTGTCCGTCCGTACGCAGGTCGCTCAGCATTACGAGTTGGGGGTGGTTGGAAAGCTGCTGCGCGGGTGTGGTGTACGCGCAGTGTTTGTGGGTTTGAGCACTTGTTCGAGAACAAATTGGGGGGTGTTTTGGTTCCCCTCTTAGCAATAAAATCTCCCCCCAATCGCACATGCAGCAATTGGAAATGATCGTATCCTTATCTCCTGTTTTCCTTGTGTCAAAATGACTGAGATTGCCGGGTGGTTCTTCAAGGGGAACCACCCACGCTTCCCAATAATTAAATTTTTTGGAATAAGATGCGTATACGAGCCAAAGAACAGCCAAGGTGAGCATACCTGCCCCTTGGGTGAAGTGTGCCACATACGGCCCAACTGCTTCTTTGCTTGTTGCAACTTCAGGTGACCCCTCTTTTATTTGAGTTGTTCATTGATGTTGAGTATTGACTTGTTTCAACACCAGCCTGGAAAATATGCATCACCCGGCATGTGCTGTTGGACGCCAAAACGACAAAATCCATTCAATTCTAAGGTACAAGACCTCAACAGTTGTCCAGAATTGCGACACGTTGGCATCCATCCTGGTTGGGCTACATTCAATCCTCAGCAATCCGAATCCAATCATATCACAATAAAGCAGTCATGTATATTAGCGCGTGTGCCAAAGCAGTCGTGTATATTAGCACGTGTGCCAAAGCAGTTGTGTATATTAGTGCACGTGCCAAAGTGCACCCGCGCTAATATACTAGGGGCAGAAGTTAGATAAGGAGGACGATGCGGTTAGCTTGTTTGGTTGTCTGCGTAAGTGAACGAACGTTTGTATTGTTCGAGATTTGAGTGCACATGCACTAATATACATGACTGCTTAATTGTGATATGATTGGACTCTCATTGGCCAGTATCGAATTTAGCCCAACAACCAGGATGTTCATGGCTGAGTTTCTCACGCAACCTGCCCGCACCTTCCCTGGTTGTGGCAACTACCCTGAACAGCATCCTGAATTTCTCTTCCTTGCCTGTTGGGTGATCTAACTGGTCGGTTTTGTTTATCGTGTCAAATAAATTCGGGCTGCTGTTCAGGGCAATCCGCTGGGTCCATGCCCATGGAGTGCTGGTTTTTCGTTGTCATGGAAACAAGCATTAGCACGGCACATCTTTAACGCGTGCGCCAAAAGTGTTGCGTGAACTCAACTTTCTTGAAACAGACGCCGGCCATCTCGTGAAGCCGGCATTGTCGGGTGTTCTTTGAGACCAGGCGCAGGTTTTAAACTTGATGATCAGTGGAAACTCCTCGCACTCGGCGATTTCAAAGATATGTGCCAAAATGCCACAGAGGAGCTGGGATAGTCCAGAATTATGGTTGCAGTTTGATCATTTAATTGGAGCACGGCAGCGAATAGGTCACGCGCAGATACAGGACCAGTTAATGCACCAGTCCAACCAAATCTTCACACAAGAGTTTCAAAGCGACAAGCCCAGCAATCGCCACGCATTTTTATTAGATGCATTCGGAATCTTTCACTCTCATGTTTCCATCTTCCAGAAAGGGTGCATCGGAAATCTCCCGTACAGTTCACTTGACTCCACGAATATGCAAGTCTGGGTTCAAGTCGGAAGGCCCCAAATGCGGCAACGCGCTTTCGTAGACATGTTTAATCCCGGGAGCTGCAGGGGGGAGCGCATTTACGGCAACATTGCTCTCTGGAGAACCGCTTCCGATTCTGGCAATTTTATGTGATTGCGTGTGAGTTGAAAGGTTTCTTTCAAAATTCCCAAACCGCCCAAACAGGAGCGGGTTTATTTTTTGGCTTACAAACCTTGCCTGCGATGCACCCACAATCTTTGCGATGTCCTCGGTGGAATAGACGGCCGTCGCTGGGTATGCTCTGCGCACATCGCGAGTGTAGTAGTAGTTTTTGTTGATTTTTTCAACGTTTGGGCGAGCGAAATTTGGTTGCGATCTAACGATAGTTTTGATGTTGTGAGATTAAGAGTTGGAAGGTGTTCGAACGGTTCAGAGCGCCCGGTTTCATGTGCAAGTATTGTGTGGCTTTGTGTTGTTGGGATAGGGGTTGAGGGCATACCCAGGAGACACTGTTCGGTATTCGTGGGCCTGTGAAGAATAGAGCAGTACACATCAAAGAGCAATCCTCAGTTGAGATACCGTGATCGAAACATACCGCTGGGACAATTGCCGGGTCGGAAGGACGCTGGATTGGTGAGAAGACCGAGTTGGAGCTAAGAAGTCTGACGACGCATCAAGACCAGCACTTACGACACGGTAGATCCACTCGAGGTCCTTGAACGAGCGTGGCACACCGCCAAAGTGTTTTGTCATGAAGCGTTCGAAGCCCATTTTCAACACCTTTTCCTTTTTGCTTTTAAAACTGCATCTCCTTTACGTTTATCAAAACCACAGGCAGAGACTTCTCTTCCACTTTTAAACACGACAAACGCAAAATAAGCTGCTCCACACAGCCGGGATTTATTCAATTAAGCAGGAGTTTAAGCAGAACAGTCAACACATCAATATACAAAAGAAACACAATGAAGAGATTTGTACCGGCACCACTCCATCACGCCGTAAGTTAGACAAAAGCAGCTGCAGCCACACCCATATCAGAAGTAGAATTCCGTGTGCGAGTCCCAAAAAGCGAGGAAAATCCTCTCCGGCTACCCATCGATGCACCCCATTTTCGATTGCCCAAAATCATGGGTGGCGACGTTGCTGCAATATTTTCACCATGGCCATTTCCTCTCTCCGCACCAGACTGATCAGTTAACCACGTTCCCTCAGGCAGTTGTGCGCCTTCCAGCGCAACTGGCTCCAAATTTCCATCTCGCGAGTTGTCGTCATTTCTGGAGCTTCTCTTCAGAAATAGTCTTTTCAAGGATGAGCGTGACGTCGCGTTCCGCAATGTTGCAAAGAAATTTGAGCTCCGACGGCTTCCAATGGATGGAAACACATCCACTGCAACAACATCGTCATCTTCCTGCGTCTCAGCATTTGCAGGGTCCGCATGTACATTGGATCTTGTAAAAGCTCTTTCACGTGTCTCAGACATAATCGGTAAGTTTGTCATAGATCGCTGGCCAACCATTCGTCCTGGTGATACCGGAGATCCACCAAATAAACTGGAGCGATAAGAAATAGGAGACTCTGTGGTTGGCCCTCCAGTTTCAATCATGTCTTGCGGTGAATATGAAGCAGTGTCGCACATGGTCGAAGAAACGCTGCCATGTCGCATGCGTGCTAATATGGTGCCGTCACCACTACACAGTGATCTGTCAATATTGGCGCACGAAAGAGACGCCAATGAGCGTCCAGAGACGGCAGGAGACTGCGTATCCAAGCCAAGATCGCGGTGTGTTCTGAGTTCTGGTGGTGTCGGCGGATCCAGATCAGGCGGTTCAATGGCATTCGACGCATTGTCCGTTGAGTTGGAGGCCATATCAGTCGAGTCGCAGTTCACATTTGCAATCGATTGAGCTCTAGATGCAGCTCTGGATCCGCCGAAGGATAAGCGCCTTCTGCGAAACGCAGTGCTGAAGCTTCGATCTGAAGGAATGTCTGAAGAAGAAGCAGCGCGAGAAACAATTTGATTTGTCGAAGTGATGGAAGGAGAGACGCTACTTGACCAAAGGCTTCGCATGGACAAGTTGGAGTTTCGAAGCAATCTGTGCGCTCGATTCTGTTCTCGCGTTGTGATTGAATCTTGTTCATCGGTCATATTGGGAACGATGGATTGAAAACTAGGCGGATTGTTGTCGACAAACGGGGCAAGAGCAATCACATTTTCGCCAGGTGGCTCATAGGACAGTGGAGCACCAGTATTCTCCGTTTGTATGGAAGAATCCGAAGAAACAGTAATTGGCGATACAAGATCTGCGATTGCCGAGTCACGACCCCGTTCTTCATACCGCGTGCCCAACGAGGTACGAGGAGATTCTTGGTACGTTACAGAATCACTATCCGCCGTTTCACCCATGCGAATTGTGTCCATTTCTTCAACTAACTGGATGCTTTCGTCTCCAAAACCATACGCGTCGTATCCCGGGGGGAGTCCATGTTCATTCAATTCCACAGCTCCGCGAGATTCGCCTTGATCCACGCCCAGTTCAATTTGATCGTCATCTACGGGTTCGCGCAAGTTTTGCAATGCCAGACTTGGTAACGAAGGTAGATGGGGCAACTGGATTCCTTGCTGGCTCTCCAACACAATTACATCGGCCACGTCAACACCACCGGATTCATATATAGGCAACGTATCCAGACTCAATCTGCGCTCAGGTCTTCCTTCTCTTCTTCTTTGCCTTTCTTCTTCTTCTCTCTCCACTTCCTCAACAAGCGCTTGCAAGCCCTCATTCTGGTACAACAAGCTCGCATCTCTTCTGCATGTGACCAAAATGATTGGAATCTCAATTGTGATGGCGCGTCGTTTGTTGACTGCCCCTGAGACAAATGCCGCAGCACTCGAGGCGCTTTGCAACTTGCATGTGATAAAATGCGCCACCTTCAATGGCTGCGTGTTGAACGATGCATTTAGTCCAAAAACATTAGACGCGGCCGCCGATTCCGTCTCGCCACCCGTGCGCAAGCTTGTGGAAGACCTGCTCCTTAAGCCACCCCAAATCAACGATTTTCCCAGCCCAGTGTCCCTAGGAACAACATGCTGTGGTTCTAGCGGCGGGAGGGATAAGCGGAAGGAGCGCACAGTTGAGCGATCGGTTGCGGAAATGGTTTCTGCGTATGGAAACGGGACACGTGTGCAAGGGGTAGGGCCCCAAGTACTGCGATCCGCGTAGATAACGGTGACGCGTTCTTCGATACAGATTTGCGATAGATGCAGTGTATCCGTACTGTGGTTGATAATGTCGACTGTGAAAGGGATCTGTTCATCTGTGAAATATGATAAGCACATCAAACAAAACAAAAAAATCTCGGCCCAACGCCAAGAAAATGAACGCACCGAATGTAAATCCGGATCTGGGCATCCTGACAGCAAAGTCCACTTTTCCAGTTCTTTTCCACACACGCCCAACCGGTACTTCGACCGTTTTAAAAAGCGGAGTTTCGAATGCCCGACGTGCAACGCGCGTTTCAACGCTTCGAACGCAAAACTCCTTTTTCGAAACGAGTCTGAGCGTGCTTGGCTTTGCGACGGCGTCAAAGTCAAGCAAGGACCGTTCAAGCGTCGACGCGGCTTCGTACCGGACACTGCCCATCGCGCCCCGGTACGTCGGCGGCAGAATAGACACTGGCGGAACTCGGAAAGAGAAGGGCCACGTGTGTTTGCCCGCTTGGAGAGTGCTGCTGGGCTGGGCTGCTGCAGTGGCACTGGCGAAATGAATGTGTCACGCAGACATTGGAATGAAGCAGAATACAGCTAGATACCCTGGATAAAGTGTGATTGTGTCCAGAAACAAGTGTCTGTGGCAAGTGAAGGGTAGGTTGCTTCGCATGTTTGGCAGAAGTGTGTGTGCGACACCGCCAGAAACAATGCCTTGCACTGCGCCGAGAAACCGGAGAAATGGTTAGAAAGGAGCAATGTTTTAAAAGATGGTGGTATAAAGCGAACCTTGGACTTTGATGCTTCCCACGCGCATTGGCCGAGAAAGAACCAGAATTGTGCGTCCTGGATTTTGAGGTCCCCACTTTGCTCAAAAGAGATCTCTCAGAGAATGGGTGTAAAGGTTACCCGTGATTCCCTGGGACGGTTCAAAGAAAGTAGATGAGTTGCCGTCATCCAATTCGAGCGTGAATGAGACAATGTCCACGCTTTGAGGGTTGGATTTGGCCGTTGCTGTTGCTGTTGCTGTGGACCGGCTGGACGGATGCACGCCCCATTCGGGTGCTGCCGGTGCTGACGCTTCTGACGATGCGGATGCTGACGATGCTCGTGCTGTTGTTGACATGCAAAACCAGGGCCCAATGCTGCGGATGAAAAATAAAATGTGTCGAACGGCGAAATATTTTCCAAAAGTGCTCCACAACTCAAACATTATTTTTCCTTTATTACAAGCTCCAGAGAAGCAGGAGTGATTACAGTGGTTTTTCTAAGATGTGGTCTGGCGCCACGCTGGAAGGGTCAACGCAGCGAATGTGAAGGAAGAACGTGCAACAACGAGCAGAACTGATCATGTGCTTCCAGCAAACACGTGTGCGTGAAACGGGAGAGGGGAAGAGAGAAAGACACGGCTCCGCGCAAGTAAACGCAGGTTGGTCCAACAGTTCATCCGTTAGTCAGTTACAGTCGCTTTGAAGCTGCTCCCCGTTTAACCATGGCCACAATGCCATCCTCGTTCAGACCGTAGCTGCATCCATCCGCAAGATTCCGACTGCGACTGCTCACCAAATGCTTCCTGAGAGCATCCGCACGGGCATACCGCTTCCCACACCCTTTCCCACCCACAGGTCCAGGACAAACCCATCCTTTATCCTCTTCACTTCCATGCACACTCGCCAAATGCCGCTCCATTTCTTGTCGCCGCCGAAATTTGGCATGGCAGATCAAATCCTCCGGGTCTGGCATCCCGCGGCTAAGATCGCCGTACTTTAAACGCTTGGCTTTTGGCTGACCATAATGTGGACACACGTAGCGCCGTTCCAATTCTTTTGAGGTGGGTGCTTCAGTGGGAGACGGTAAAACGCCCGATCCAAGATCTTGCAATGATTCTTCTGTAGTCGAGATTGCGTGCGGTCTGCGTGATGAGTTTGAAAGAGGTGGGACAGAAATGATACTGCTGTCGCTGGTTTTCCTCTTTTTCGAAGATTCGTTTGCGGGGGGATCTTCATCGCAGTTACTTTGTTCTTCTTGGTTTGAGGCAATAGACCTCCTTCGAGAAGAGTTGGTGGGCGCCAGGAATATGTCTTTTGGAGTGATCAAATTCGAATCAGAGCTGCTCTGGGGTTGACTTTGAGGGCAGGCATGCTGTTGCGGTTGCGGTTGCTGCTGCGATTGCGGTTGATGCCGTGCTTGCTGGCGGGAATTCTCATGCAAATGGGTAGCATTGAATCCTTGGACTTGGTTTCGTCGATTTGATTTTTGTGGGGCACCATTTCGTTTTGTGACACCCTTCTTTGCCGCCTTGTCAACTGCGGGTCCCACCAAGGCCAAGTCCGCAAGGGTGTCCAAGTTGCAATTTGTGTCACTGCTTTCACTACCAGCAGGGGACGGAAGGAGATGTCTTGACAGTGGGTTGAAGGTTGTGACGTGGTGGGGTACAGCGAAGCAGACGTGACTGTTTGAGGGCGCGGACCGCGGGTTGGAGATGTTTGATGTGGTGGCTTTGTTCGAGTGCAGTTGATTGAAGGCTTCAGTGGGCACGAGCATGAGCTGGTAACCCATTGGAACATGTGTCAGATGGGTGATATGGGTCATTTGGCTCAGATGGAAACCCCATTGCTGTTGCTGTTGCTGATCATCTCTTTGAGGCTTCTCTGAGACGGCGGCACTGCTGCCTACGTTTTTTGGCTCGTCACGGTCAGTGGTAATGTTAAGCGCACGTTCGTTTGCTTGTTTGGTCGAGCCGGCGTCAATGCTCCCGAGACTCTCAGCACTCCCGACTCCATCAACGCTCTCGGTCCCCTCGGCCAATAGCTGGGAGATGCGCATGATTCTGGTTGTTGTTTTATCGCAAAGACTTTTTGGGTTTTGTCGCTGCTGATTTTCCAAACCAACCCAAAAACGTGCTCTTTCACAAAAAAAGGCCACGCGCAGTTGGGCAATAACCAAAAACAATGACAAAACCAAATCCACTCAAAATGTGCGTGCCCCCACAACTTGAATGACTTGGAGTCACGCGAACCCATGCGCCTCTCAAGTGCGCATCCATTTCGACAATAAACATGTTTCTTTGCGAGTATCCGTGCCATATCTTTTGCTGCTCATGCTGTTTATGCTTCTTATTGTCTTCTTCTTTCCTTTACTCCCTTCGACGGGGCACTAAAGGTGACGCTCGCGGAACTGTCCCATCTCCCTTCTTGGAGCTACTAGTCCGACTACGCTCAAAAGGACGCGGTTGAGCAGCACCTTGCAGCGGAGTCGGCGACTTCTCACCATGCGACTGAAACGCACGGTTCAAAGCCCCAATACTTTTACTGCGTCCCATGGACAAGAATTTCCCAACAACTTGACCACCACCACTGCCCGCTTGAGCATTCGTCAGATTCGATTCAGACTTTGCAGGCTCAGGCATACGATCTAATGTAGCCCCTCTTGCTGGCAATTTGTTTGCCTCCCCTACATCCGCCTTGGGCCTGCCCAGAGACCGCATTCGTGGCAGACCTCCCAACCGCATTCGATCTCCAAAATCAAAACTACCAGCCCGAACCCGATCTTGACGTGACCCGGGCTCCCGATACTCGAACCCACCGCTCTCCTCATACGCCTGCAACGCGGCAACACGCTGCGCAACCTCCCAATCGAAAGGATCATAGTTTTCGTCTATGAAATCCAGTTCAGCTTCAATACGCTCCTTGTTGGGAGCTTTTGGATCTTTAGCGTTGTTTTCGACAGATTCGCGGATTTGTTGAAGCCCCAAAAGTTGCGTGACTTCCAGGATTTTTGGGTTCGATCCTGCTTTGTTGGGGGTGGCGGGTGAGTCGCCCGTTGACAGTCTCGGAGGGATAACAGGTAGCGATGATGGGGCGGGTTGCTGAGCGAGCGGAGTGGCATTCAGAAATTTCGCCAATGAAGGGGAGCCATTGTGTCGAGCAGTTGTAGGTGCCGGCGTAGGGAAATTGGGAGGAATGGATGCAGCAGCCGCGGCTGCTTTAAGTTCGTTTGCAAGTGCAGTTTTGTTTTGGCGAAGTTTCGGGCGGTATTGCAAGTATTCGTCATCTTGCTTTTGTTCATCGACTTCCAGAGTTGCATCGAAATTTGCTTTGGCGCTCTGCATTGTTCATCCACATTTAGCTGCGAAAACAAAGTTGACCCCAAAATAAAACATTTTCCTTACATCTGGCACGTATTGGGGTTGCAGCCGCTTCTCTGCCACAGCATTCCAATCAATTCCGCGGAAAAAAGGATGATTCATCACTTCCGAAGACCCACCGGGCCCACATCCGAGTCTTAAATCACGATTCACTGTCATAAGCCCGGAAAGAAAGGCTCGAAAATCCGGGGATATATTCACGGTTTGCTTCGTCACCATGTTGTGCGTATGGAACACAAACTGCCCCGACTTGATGGCTCTCCCAAGTTCAGTGTTGGACGTTCCCCGAAATGGTCGTTTTCCATAGTACAGTTCATAGAGTATGACACCAACGCTCCACCAATCGATTTGCCACAGGTATCCTTTGTCGGCGAGAATATCTGGAGCTGTATATCGCAAGAGACGACTTTTTTTTTCAGACGCTTTGTTTTTTCGCTGATTTTTTTTTTCCGACATGACTGACCCATGTATGCCAGAGTTCCGCTGTGCGATTTAAGCATCCGTTTGTCGCTGAAGTTCACGGCGATATTGAAATCGGTCAAATGCGCGTGACCAGCAGCATCGAGAAGAACTGGATGATAAAAAACGCGTACTAAGCAGTACTCTTTCGATCAAAAAGTCATCAGATTTTACCATTGTCCGGCTTGAGGTCCCGATGGAGAACGTTTTTGGAATGCAGGTAGTGGATTCCGTACACAATCTCAGCAGCCCAAGTTCGAATCACAGGTTCCGTAAATCCGCCCACTTTATCCAGATGGAAGCGCAGATCGCCTCCCTCCATCAGGTCCAGCACCTGCAAGAACCAAGGCAAGAGTGAGCAAGAATCCTCAAAGCAAAAGTAACACCCCGCACCATGAACATGTGATAGTCATCCTGAAAAGCATAGCGTAAGTTCACAATAAGAGGGTGGTTGATGTCCTCTGCGTATAAAACCTAGGGGGTCAACAATTCCATTCATGCTTTTGGTTGGATCAACGGAGCTCACCCAAAATGCAGCGCTCACGGAAAATGTTCTGAATGGCTCTCATTCGGATGCATTGCAGTTTGTTGATGTACTTGAGGGCATAAAGCACGCCCGAGTCTTTCTTCTCCACGATTCGTACTTTGCCGAAGGCACCCTTTCCAACAACCCGGAGCAGGTTGAAGCTGCGCAGATCGACTGTTACGAGAGAAGAAGCCATCAGCGCACTGCCCGTGGGTAAGAAGTTCGATGTAGGGAGCACCATTGATCTCGATCGGAAGTGGCTTCCGCCGTGGAAGCGACTGGTCCGCTCCCATAATAAACAAGCTGTGTCTTTAAAGTGTTCCGAATTTGGAAAACCGTTTCCATATCATCCAACTTCATTCAAAAAAAAAAAGCGCATGTAAATCTACATCTCATGTCCCTTTCTTCGTTATTATGCGGCGAGGGACTCAAAGGCGCCCGTTGGAACGGGAGCTTGGCTTGGAACCGGCAACGAGTTCGGACGCCCTGGTCGGGTACTCTCGGTTTCCACAGCTGATCCTGTCGTGACATCAGTTGAAAGCGGAGACCCAGTTTCTGTGACCGACTGCGTGGGTGGCGCCGTGACACCAGAGGCTGTGTCAACACCAGTCTCTACGCCAGAAACAGTGCCCGTAGTACGGACATTGCCAGTAGTGGTTGCAGTTCGAGCGGCGGATTGAGCTGAACTGACTGCAGGAGGTGGAGGCGGCGGAGGCGGGCTGTTTGGCAACGGCGGGGTTGAGTCCACAATCGTGGGTGGAGGCGGGGGTGGCGCGTCTGAGAAGACTGCCTGAAGTGCTTGCATGATCGGCTCTCCCTTGTTTTGCACGCGGTCAATCACAGCATCAATCTGCGACTTTGAGAAGGGGCAGTTGATGTGCAGGTCGTTGCTCAGAGTTGGGGCAAATCCAAACGGCTTTAGCGCCGGGATTACGGAAGTCGCGTCGTAGTGAATGGCCAAGGGCCTTGTTCCGTTTTTACGGTCGGTTATTCCACAGGCTGATGCGATCTCGTTAATTGTAGGATCCGCGAGCAGGCCCAACTTGGGGTCTGGAGTAAAGTCGAGAAGAAAGACCATTGTGTAGTTGATGGTTGCCTTTGCGGGGAACACGATGGCTCCGTACTTTGATGTTCCAATCACTGCGTTGAAGTCGCCGGTGTAACCAGCCGGTGGCGTGGGCGCCTTCCCAATCATAGCAACAAGGGCTCCGAAAGAAGTAAGAGGGGTCGTTTTGAGAGGGACGCCGATGTAACTCGTGTTCACGGTGAGGCGAGCCTGAGGGTAAATTTGGTTCAGCGCTTGTTCAAAAGTAAAGGTGACCAAATTTACCCACCAGCAGATCGATGCTCTCCACGCTCATGTCGTACGAGTTCGGATTGAACGTGCCCAGATCCATGGACAGGTTCATTCTGTACTGAAGCGTGTTGAGGTCCTTCACCTCCGGATCTTTGTAAGTGAAGCTGTATGCTGAAGTGGAGCCGAGAATGTTTGCAAAGTTGATGCTGTACACCTTGATTTGCGGGTATCGCGGGATGTACAAGTACATGAGCACCCCGAGAATGATGAGGACGACAGCAACGACACCACCACAGATCATACGGTGCTTCTTATTCTTGGGGCAACAGCAGCACAGGAAACGCTCCACATTGTGCTTCCATTTTGGCTCTTGTTCTTCCTTCAGCCATGGCTTGTCTGCGGCGGCAATGGGTTTAACGGTTGGGAGACGAGACATTTCGTAGTCTTGAGCGCCGTTGCTCCTGCTGCTGCTGTGAAACTTCGCAGGGTAATGCGTGGTGGCGTCATTCGCATAGTTGTTTTGGCTGGGGAGGGGGCCTGCGACGTAGTTGTTGTAGTTTGAGTCGTACGGACCATATTGGGCTTGTTGCTGGGGCTGACCGTAATGCTGCTGTTGCTGCTGCTGTTGGTACTGCTGGTTATAGGCGCCATAGGTGTAGCCTGGCTGAGGTGGTTGGGGTTGGTATTGGTAGTGGGAGGTTTGGCTGCTCTGCTGGTCCGGGTAAGCGTTCATTTGCGCTGGGTAAGCGGCCGTTGACAGGCCCTGCGGTTGCTGCTGCTGCTGCGGGGCGGGCTGGTAGTACTGGGGGGCCTGGGATGGCTGTACTGGCTGCCGCGACTGAGACCTGGTCCGTTGGATACTGTTGCCACTCATTCACGTTTTTTAAATTGGACCACGCTGTGTGTGATTGATTGATATCTCCAAGAAATGTTTCAATTTGTTTTTAACTTTATCCCAAACCACGACGCGCTCGTCAGTCGCCACTTCCCGCATTTCATCAACGTAGTTCTGAGCGCATACTGAAGCTGTAAGCGAGTTTGGTTTTGCCAGCCGTCGTTCCGTGCAGCCGCTCCAGATGCTCGGTTTGGCTGCAGCATCGCAAGGCTGATTGCTACCGTCGCAAAAGGACTCGCGACCATCGTTTCAGAGGTTAGCTAGACTGGCAAATCAGTGCAATGGAACGGGCAAATGTGTGTCGCTCTTTTTCAAACGCGCCACCTCACCAGCCCAATCAATCAAAATTGATGTTCGTCGTGCCGTAAGTTTGTTGTTCGCTGTCTTATTCGGGCGAATGAATCAACTTCCAGAGGAGTCAGAGAGTGACATTGTGAAATAGATGATCGAGTCAAGTGCAGTTCCTTTTGATTGCTTGTACGCGGAGCAGATTCGGGAACCAAACCATGGTTCAAAACACCCCCCCACACTGATGGAGCATTTGCATCCCAACACATGGTGAGCTTCCATCAACAGATTTGTTTTGATAGACAAGAATTGGTGAGCCTTGCACAGTGATTGCAAGCGAGGTTTTCCATGAGAGAGGACAAGCGGACAACTTGAGATGATGTGTTTCAGAGCATTCAAGAGTCACACAAATCCGAACAACACATGAGCTTGGTTGCAGAATTCCAAGAACCACAAAACAAGCCAGTGAGTAAGCTAATTACTCTTGACCTTGCAACTGAAATGCACCACAATCTCTTGGATTGATTTGTTAAATGGAAACAATCTTGTTTTCTTTTTAGGGTCGGACACACTGCCTGGCGCCTTGCCAACTCAAACACGCAGCTTCTCTAACTGTCATTCAGCTGTTGCTTCAGTCGATTACAAACTCTGTTGCAAGCAAAATAAGCTTCTCAGAGATGTCGAAAGCCAGGCAAATGCTTCAGTGGAGGAGCCTCTTAAAGGTTTGGAGGTAATAAAGAATGTTTGCAAGAACACAAGAACTTGTAGATATACTGAAACAATACAGTGCTTTTGGCACATGTATTCTGTCTGAAACCAGAACAAGGCTTGCAGCAATATTCCCCCCCCCCCCCCCCCCCCCCCCCCCCCCCCTCCCCCGCAACATTGTCAAAAGGAGATGTTTTACCAGAGCCGCTACTTGTATTTGCCACTGTAAGGGAGAAGTTTTGTTGGCGTAAATGGTGGCAACAGTGCTTAAATACTTATTGTGTGCAAATGATGATGCGAATGACGCGTTACATGATATCCTTGTCGGGATGGAGTGGGCTGGTGGCGGGACTCGTGGGTTTGTAGGATCTCACTTATATCATTCCCTTTTATTTGTAGGCAGCTCAAGCATGGCAAAATCAAACAATCATCCTCTTCTGCAACCACTCATTCCTTCTACGGTCCTCTTCTGCGGTCCTGTCCTCAGTTTGGAATAGAGGCAGACCATACTCCACAGGCGAGTTCATGCCGCTTTCGGACAGAGAATTCTCGGGAGACGGCTTCACCGGGTGTGCGCTGACTGAAAACTCGGCGTCTTGGAAATGCCGATCCGCTGCTTGGAACGCTGAGCGACGCTGAATTTCTTCCTTATTCCGTTTGGATCTTCGACAGATAATCAATACGGCAATGATCGCGCCCAAGACGACCACCGACACGCACAGTCCAACAGTAATGGGCACAGCGAGATTTGAAATGGTTGAAGACGGCGTGTCTGCCGCGGATGAGGATTGCAAGGCGGATGTTGTGAGCGTTGGCGGCGCCGCGGTAGTTTGGCTCAGAGTCGGCAAGATGGAGGCCGAGTTCAGCAATGCGCAATCAGGATTCGGGTTTGCTCGATCGTTGAAGCAGTTTCTTTCCAAGTTTTGTTTGGACACGCTCGCTGACCAGGAGGGTACATTTCCACTAAGCAAGTTGTTGGATAGGTCTCTAATTCTCAACGTGTAAGTTCTCGCAGCACATGAAGACAATTGTTTGCGTATGTCTCACATTGATACCAATTTGTCCAATGCCGCCCACGATTCGGGAACCAGCCCTGTGAACGCGTTATGCGATAAATTCCTGAAAATGGTTTGAGTAAGCGATACTCAAACAGGGAGCAGAGATTCCAGCACTCACAAAGACGTGAGACCCGTTAGCTGCGAGATCTGTGAAGGTAACGACCCTCCCAGCTTCAGGCCAGTTAAAGAGAGCTTTGTGACGCGTGACGAATCACTGGAACAGCTGATTCCAACCCCATCGGCGCAGCAGCGCTCATCTAGTCCATACACTGCGGGCAGAGCAGCCCTGAGAATTTCGCAGTCCTTGGACATTGGCTTCTAGAATAATTATTACCGGCAATTTCTGTGCCACAGCAACACAAAGTCTGCATTTTAAATTCTGTATTGAGACTCAGGTCTCGGTGAAGACATTCGTCGGTGAGTATCCATCCGCGCAGAAGGAGAATGAAACTGGCGGTCTGAGTAGTCCGACGAGACGAAAGGCCGAGACGGGCGGTTGTAATCATCCAGCTCATGCCCGTACTTGAAGCCGTCGTGATTGTACGGCACTCTTCCATGGTTAGTTTCGAAAGAATCGCGCGGAAAAGGCGGAACTCTGCGATTAAACTCATCCACTTCGCCGTCTAAACTTTGGCCCTTTGCTCTCTTTCGGCGAATGCGCTTGTACCAATACAGGAAACCCAGCGCTGAGATGATCGACACAAGAGCGAACGCAATTCCGCCAGCGACTGATCCTGGACTGGGACCTCCGTTGGATGCATCGCTAGTGCTGTTGTTGCTGTATCCGCTGGTCACATTCGTGGCAACAGCAACAAGCGTAGTAACTGGCGATCTTGTGAAAGTGGAGGTTGAAGATATCACCGTTGGAATTTCAGTGAACGTAGTGATGGAGACCATCAAGGTTGTTGCGATGAGCACTGGCTGCGATGAAGCGCTGCCTATCAATGCACAGATTGCCGAGCTTGGCTGTCCGTTGAAACAGTTGTCGGCGATGGCATCAGCGCCAAACGGTGCCAGCCATTTTGGTACGCTACCACTCAGTATATTATGAGACAAGTCGCTGTTGGTTTGCGCAAAAAACATGGTTCAGACTTGTTCAGTTTTGATTGTTCGTCGCTCACATGCTTTGCAGTTTCAAGCTTTCCAATGAAGATGGAATTGGGCCAAACAGCCGGTTGGATGACAGGTCAAGGACATTCAACGAGGCCAGTGTGCCCAGCTTCTCGGGAATGGGTCCGCTGAGGCCTGCGGATCGCAGGAACAAGGCTACCTGCGCTCCCAGGACAGTTAGCCAGCATGCAATGCACTGCGCAGAAAAGGCTTTACCACTGATCCGTTCACGCAGACCACCCCCGACACTCCGCAGCAGGTTTTCGTGGTCGGATACAGAGCTGGAAACATGGCTGCAAGGGCTGCACAATCTGCGTTCAAAGCCATTTTACGTGATATGAAAATGGGAAATGGTTCAGAGTTCATCAGTGCCAGCAAGGACACCGCCAAGGCCCTTCCTTCCTTAGCATAGCCTAGCGTGTGCAAAATCTCCGGTTCATGATGGGGAACGCAAGAGAGCAAGCAGTCGGGCGAACTTCCCACTCTTCCGGCGCGATAAACCAGCAATTCAAATGCAGAGCAAGTCGGTCAAACGCCTTCTCAGTGCATAGATCCGTGACTAACGCCGTCACAACGAAACTCCATCCAGGGTGCAAATCTGTTATAAATCACTCACTTGCGTGTGAACATAAAAGCTGGAAAGATCTTGGAATTACCCAACAAATGCTTCACATCGCATTGACAGCCGCGGCGGCAGCAGTGACCATCACTGCCGTGTCCTCACTCTGCATGTACCTGGCGGCATGCTGGAGGGCACGTGCGCTGAGGCGGATGAACCCAACCATGACAGTGTACGCAGTGCTCATCGCACCTCGTTCCGTCTTAACTATACTCAACGTGAGTGCGAATGCTTGTCTTTCCAGTGTCGCTCACTAAATTTTTACCCACAGCTGATTCCACCTTGGATGAAAATCAAGTTTCCCGCAAACTGGACGTTCCACGGCAAATACGACAGGTTCAAAGACACGTAAGGAAACCGCCACAGTTTATGGATGCCAAATGAAGGTCCTAATGCTTCGCGCATCCGTAGCACGGACGGTGTGTTCGCCATCTGCACAGTGGATCAAACCAATATCCAAGTTGCCAACCCAGAACTATCAAAGGAAATCATGGTCAATCGGTACAAAGAATTTCTCAAGCCAATCCATTTATATGGTTCCCTCGACGCGTTTGGTAAACCACCGCCAACTCATTTTTTGCGCAAGAACGGGCGTGTTGAGCTGTTAAACGTTTGCAGGAAAGAACGTTCTCACAACCGAAAGAGACGAATGGAGGCGCCATCGAAAAATTGCCGCCCCCACATTTTCTGAACAGAATAACGCGCTTGTACACGAAAGCTCCATTCAAATTGCGCACGGGATGTTTGCTGCGTGGGACAAGAACAGCGTCACTTCAAGCAACGGCACTCAAAGCTCCCGAGTGGATGTGGCCAGTGACATGATGGAGTTTGCTTTGTCGGTCATTTCTTCAGCAGCATTTGGCATCGATATTCCGTGGCATACTGAGCCAGACCATTCAGAGTTTCGTCAGGGGTTTCATATTTCATTCAGACAGGCGCTCGAAATTGTTGTCAACCAGATTCAGATTTGGATTGTCACACCAAAGATCTTGTTCTTTCTTCCCATCAAGTACTTGCAGGACATGAAGCAGGGATTTGACGAGTTTGAAAAATTTTTGGACCGTATTATCGACGACGCTGACGGTTCTGCATCTGTTGAGAAACCAAAGAACGTAAGCACTCTCTCATTAATGTCGTATAGCCTAAAATGACCGATTCCTGGCAGCTGCTTCAAATGCTGGTGAAAGCAACCCTTGCCGAAAAGTCACCCGAATCCAGACTTTCCAAGTCCGAGCTTAAGGGAAACTCATTCATTTTCATTTTTGCTGGTTGGTTGCCTTTGCATTTTATTGTCTGAGGCGTGATGGACCAACAGCGTGTACTTGCAGGGCACGAGACAACTGGCGGTGTTCTCCACTTTGCTCTTACACTATTGGCCCTGCACCCAAAGAAGCAGCAAAAACTGCACGACGAAATTCGTCAAGTGCTCGGCAATGCGTCCGCTCCCGAGTACAAAGACCTTGCAAAGTTGAAATACGCACTGTCCGTCATGAATGAAACTATGCGTTTGTTTCCACCTGTCACTGGAATTCCCAAATACACTGCCACGCAGACCATTGCTCTCGGCCCATACGTGTTGCCAGCAAAGACATACGTAAACATCAACACGCCGGGACTCCATTACAATCCAGCTGCTTGGGGTGGTGATCTGTTTGAATTCAAGCCTGAGCGATTCATGGCCTCGGACGCGGCGTCTACAGGATTTGCTCCCTTTTCTGAGGGTCCGCGAGGCTGTGTGGGCAAGAAGTTTGCTCAGGTGGAGTTTGTGACACTGCTGACTCTGATTTCACTGAAGTACACGTGGAAATTGCCTGAGGGTGTGGATGCTGACCGTGCATTGGACACACGGCACGTCATCACGCTGAAGCCAAAGAATCCAGTAGAAATTATTTTCACGCCACGATGACTCCAAAAATGGAGGTTGATGAATCAGCCAGTCCTTGCTCTCTTGTTTGGTTGCAATAAAACGATTTCTTCAGATATGTTGCTTATCCTTCACCATTCAGCATGAGAAAGGAAATGAATGGAGAAGATTGTTAGAGAAGAGAAGAGAGAAAAGAGGAGAAATAACAGATCAAGAAGGGACCCTGCACGTGTCCGTGACAGTTGAAGGGCCAATTTGTGCATATTATTGAATTTCTCCAGAATCTGATTATATAGAGACCATTTGCCCACTGTTTGGTCAACACAGATGGCCGAGATCGAGTCTGCAGCACCACCACCCACCACGCCTGCAGAGAGCGCGACCGTGGTCGCTGTGGAGGCAACACCCAGAGAGAGAGAGGGCTCTCTATCCTTGTCATCTCCCCACTCCCTCGCCCCACCAACCCAGTCTGCCCTCAGCGACTCGTCTCTCGCTGCTGCAGCCAGGAAGCCCAGTAAGGTGCTGACCAGAGACACTTACTCGAACACGGCCATGTCCTACTCTTTCCCATCTCCATCCACGACACCATCTACATCGCCACTTACAAGGGACGCAAAGAAGAAAGGCACCAATGGACAGCAAGTGAAAAGCAGGATCGCCGCATTCGAAACCATTGGTCAGAAGGAGAAGGCGGCCCTGATGCCAAAGTAAATTATTTCAGTTCCGAATATCTTCCGTCCAGCTTTTTACTGACGCATTCATCACCATTTCGACTGCAACCCTGCCCCATCATCCTTGTAACAACAGACAAAGATCAAACACAAAAAATGCGCGAGCGAACGGCGCAGATATTGCACCAAAGCAACCCTATAGAAGCCCCTATGCCTACACACCTGTGAAAATACCACCAGTCTCATCCCCTGCACCGAAACGCATATCAGATACCCCTTCAGAGAAACACTCTTCAGGCTCCCAATCGAACTCAAAGAATACCCTGGGAACCTCGTACGTGAGCCCGTATGCCTACAAATCAACCGCACACTCGAAACGATCTGTGGAGGTGGACGAACAGGGAAATCCGATTGAGCGAAGAGCCTCGACTGCGTCCTCGGTTGCGTCAGGTGATTTGCCTCATTTGTTTTTTTCTAATCTTGCGATAATTTCCCGTCTTGTGCAACGCCTGTGTCTGACCGCAAATCATCCACCCCAGCGACCAACAAGAAAGTTGGGTCAAAGAGAGGATCGGCGGAATCATCGACATCAGGTTTCTCGGAGTTTATTATTTGGTCTTCTTGAGAACAAAGGTTAACGCGTCCACTTCCTTATAGTCGGCCGGAAGCCAGGCCACGTCCGAAAAGCCAGTCTTGTAAGCTCCACATCAATCACCCCGTCATCAAAACCTCAATGGAAAGTTATCGGGCCACCTCAAGTTCATTTAAGCAGCAGCACAACTGCCCCTCGCGTTCTTTACAAGGCTTCCTCCCGAGGGTACACAAAACCAATGAGCCCATCCACCCCCATCAGTTCTAGTGATGCTTTTGCATCCAAACTCACTTCCATCACCAGTACAGCGACTGTTACTATTGCCGCACGGAATCAAATGGCCGCCGGGCTGGCAAGTCGCGACATGAAGCGACCGCCTCCGTCTCCGAAACATAAGCCCGCCATGACTGCAACCACGATTCGGTTGGCGCCAGGGATGAAACCTTCAGATGTAAAGGCTGCTAGTCGACTGGCTGCCGCTGCCAATACATCATCAGCTGAACCATCAAAAGCCAAGTCGCCTGTCCCTGATAAGCGGCCAATGACTCCTAAGCCACAGTCGAACATCGCTCTACCCAGATCAAGGACAGCAAGCCCAGCGCCTGGCATGAGGCCCAACAAAAAGACACCTTCAAGCACACCAACAACAATAACAGTGGACTCCCCACCAGTTCGCAAAACCCCATCCAAAACCGGCTCTGGATCTTCAAAGCTTCCGGTGACTTCGTTAAAGATTGTTACAATGGAGCAAACTCCATCCTCCCCTCTTGCAACCATCCCACCTGCAAGCGTTGCAGCCATCTCTCCGATTTCACCAGCAGCAAAAAGACCGCCAGTTGAAAAATCTGAGGCTCTGCCTTCTACTGCAAAGTTCGAAACTGCGTCATCAGTACAGTTGGCAACTGTAGAACCCCCCGGCCTCGCTGCAATTCATGAAGAAGAGGATGTGGTCAGCTCCGTTGTCGACAGCGCAAAAATGGCTGAAAAAGACGCGACAACAACCCCCGACATGGAACTTAATGCAGCGTCTGTGCCGTCGGGCGCGACTCCTCCGCCAGTCGAAGAAAAGAAAGTGACTCGGAGATTAACCATGCTGACCGGATGGTTGTTTGGCAAGAAGTCGACGACAACACCACCTGTGAGTGAGGGGACTGGGAGTGCCAAAGACTCTCAGGACACTGCGAGTAATATTTCAATCATGAGTGCTACTGAAGAGACTGCTCAACCTGGGGTGGTTGTTGAAGAAAGCGCCACAGGGGATGTTGCCAAGGAAGGCGAGTCTCAGTCTGCTGTTGGAGGGGAAAAAGCTACCGAGGAAGTATCTATAGAAAATGCGGTCTCTTCTACTCCGATGAAAGTCGAGACAATCGAGGTTGAAACAGTATTTTCGGTACAACCTGCCGTTGTCCAAGTGGATATCCTCCCTCAGGTGGTTGAGGAATCTCCGATTCCCGAGGCGACAGCTGAAGACTCCAAAACGCCTGCTGACATCTCAGAAGTTGGTGCACAAGGAGAAGCTCAGGACGTTGAGATGGTTGATGCTGGAGCAGTTGCTTCTGCAGAAACTGCTGAAATTGTGGCTCCTACGATTCCTGAAAAGCCGGTTGTTGAAGCAATTCAGATTCCGGAAATCGCAGTGCAAGCGAAAGTACCGGTAGTTTCTGAAATCAAAACGACAGAGCAACTTGTGACCTTCACCGACCGAATGGACGTGGTTATGGAAGAAGATGAGGAATGCGATACTCCGGTTGATACAGTCCCTCCTTCGGAGTTATCGACCATGGTTCTTGAGGACGTTTCATTCTCAGTGCCAGTTGCGCCCCTTGACACTGAAGCCCTGTCAGTCGTGTTGGAAGAGCATGAAGAGGATGAGTCGACTGAAATGGACGATCGAGTGCACATCCCGCGTCCAACCAAGAACTGTTTTGACGACATTGACCAAGATTTGTCCGAGAGCGTTTCAGTCGAAAATGTTTCGCTTCGCGAGGTGGTTGTGGATGAACTCAAGAACAGTGCCTCTGTCCTCGCTGAGCGCATCTCTCTCAACGACCTCCAAAAGGAGCAAGTTGCCCTCGATCAAAAAGCCCCAGTTGAGCGATTTTCATTGGACCATCTTTTGATGGAGCGTCATATCCCAGTCGAGCGAGTTGCTCTGGATCAACTTATGTTGGATACTCGAACTGACAGCGATTCCAGTCGGTCAGGCAGTTACGGGGACATTGATATGATGCGGCGGCCATCCCCATCTGTGACACCAGAAACAATTTACGATGCCAAACCATTCAAGATATCAGACTTTAAACTCATCAAAACTGTTGGAACTGGATCATTTGGTCGAGTCCACCTGGCTCTTCACACGCGAACAAACACATATGTGGCGCTGAAAGTGCTCCGCAAACTTGATGTCATCAAGTTGAAACAGGTTGAACACACTTTGGATGAAAAGCGAATTCTCGAAGCGCTTTGTAATGGCTGCCCATTCCTCGTGCATCTCTATGGCTCGTTTATGGATTGCGAATATCTCTACCTTGTGTTGGAATACATTCAAGGTGGTGAGCTTTTCACATACCTGCGGAATGTAGACAAGCTAGACAACGAGTCTGCCAAATTTTATGCCGCGGAAGTTGTTCTTGCGTTTGAGTACTTACACAGTGCCAACGTTGTTTACCGCGATTTGAAGCCAGAAAACTTGCTGATTGACAGCCGTGGTCACATCCGTGTAACTGATTTTGGATTCGCAAAACATCTGGAAGCGGATGAGACGCATACGCTTTGTGGAACCCCGGATTATTTGGCGCCTGAAGTGGTTAGTGTACCTAATGTTGATGGAGTTGAGTTGCTCGTTCTTTTTTTTGTGCAGTTTTTTTTTTTCAGTCAGCCTTGAGCAACATGGCTTCTCCCTCCAACAAAAACCTCATTTACTTACTCCTTTTATTTTTCAACGAATCCAGATCCAAGCAAAGGGTTACGGTAAAGCTGTTGACTGGTGGGCGCTCGGAATCCTCATTTACGAAATGATTGCCGGTCATCCACCCTTCTTTGACGATGATCCGTTCCGTCTGTACGAAAAAATTGTGGCATGCCGTCTTGCTTTCCCACCTTTCATGCACCCTTTGGCCAAAGACTTGATTCGCCGACTCTTGACGCCAGACTTGTCGCGGCGGTATGGAAACCTGCGGGATGGAGCCTTGGATATAAAAATGCACCCGTGGTTCCAAGGAATTGACTGGGATGCAATGTGGGAGCTGAGAATGGACTCACCGTATATTCCGGATGTTCAAGGCGAAGGGGACACATCACACGTGAGTAGATTTTTTGTTCGTGTGTGGAGATGGTCTTCTGAGTGTTAAATCGCTCTCTGCAACACAGTTTGACGAATACGAAGAGGACTATGCGCCGTACGGACGGAATGTTCCGGATCCGTATGCCGACACGTTCAAAGACTTTTAAACATGCGCTACTTTTATTCTTTCTTTTTTTTTCTTTATTTCCCACTTTTGCTTGTTGTAATTTTCGTCTTGCACCTGGGCGGTTCCCTTTCCTTTGCTTGTAACTTACAGTGTGGCTGCAACCAGACGTTGGATGTGAAGACATAGACTGCCATTCTCATGACTAAATTTATTCAAGAAATGCACCATCTTCTTCGAAGGGCACACCTTCTCCTGTACACTTTGGCAGCGTTGGCAATTGGCGTCACTTCTGGTTGGATATGTGTCCAACCCGTTGCAAACTCTTCCCTCTAACGGCACTTTCGGCGCTTGTTCCAGCATCACTCGTCGCCGAGAACAAAAGTCTTCTCATCCTCCCTGCATCCAACTCAACCCGCATTCAATCCGTAGAAACAATATCCCTTCGAGTGGGAGACAAGGGGTGAATGACTGTACTTTTTACCGAAACGTTTGCGGCCATCTAAGATCTCGTTTGCGCAGGTCTTTCGCTCTCGTGGCTGCTGGAACTGTCTCGGACGGACAGTTTCTAGTGCTTCCTCATAAATCGAAAGGCGAAGCTGACCAGTTCGGTCCGAAAGGTGCCTCGTTTTTTTTGGAACTGCCTGGGTCCTGCATATTGAAACCTCCCACCGCTTCGGCTGCAGAACAATCTGAAACCGCCGGATTTATCGTTCGTGCATCCAGCGCACTATCTAGTAACCTTGAAACAGAATGGATCAAAATATTGTCTCCCGAAAACCCCAAAACCGACTCGACCCATGTGTCTGGCGTCGTTTCAGTTCCGAAAGAAGGCGCCGTGATTATCACTGGAACGTTTACTGGGAGGTCGCTCACGTTCCAGGCAAAAACGGAAACAGAGGCGTTGGTGCGAGTTTTGGGGGGTGGTGCCTCAGTGACCACAGCTTTTGTTGCAAAGATATCGGCAAAGGGGGTTTTCGAATGGGCGACGGGAGTACAGACTATGGTTCTTTCGCAAGGAGCTGTTGTTGCGGAATCAAATGCGGATGTTGCAGATGAAGCTGCTGCTGGCACTTTGACCGCAACCACTGCCGTTGCAACGAAAAAAGCTGCTGATGCGGCTGTTACGCCCATTGTCAGTGAGGAGAAGAATATCTCTTTTACTCCGATTTCACCGAATGGAAAAGAAAGTGCCGGCACCGAAAACGTCGAAGACAATCCAAACAAAAATGACAAAGTCGAAGAAAAGCGCCAACTTCACCGGCGATCGGATATTGACACGTCAAAAACGGGAGTTGAGGAATATGTGAACGCCCAGTTTCCTGTCCTGGCCTGTTTAGACAAAGAAGGGAATATTCTTGTCGTGGGGACTTACAATGGACTTATGCAGATGCCTGTTGGGAATACCACTAGGTGAGATATTTCCAAACTTGTCGAATTTAACACAATTCTCATAATTTTCGATAACAGTAAATCCGACGTGTTTGATGCGTTTATCATGAAGGTTTCATCAAAAACGGGAGATATTCTCGCAAATCACGCCAACTTTGTTGCTGTCGACTCTCTCAACGCGTCTGGAATGCAGTCCGTTTTTGTTGTCAACTCAATTGAATTGGATCCTTGTCCAGAAAGTCCAGGCTCGATCATAGTAACAGGGCAAAGTTATTTGGCATCAGTGTATTCGAAAGAAGGAATCAATCATGCGTTTGCCACCATGCACGCCATCCGCCTGGTGTCCTTGCCATCAAAGGACGAAAAACTGCCGGCAAATATGTTTGAAGTGCGCGAAACAAGATCTGTTGCACTTGGCCGTTTGCAAGTTAATCCTGAATCAGCTGCAACACCCATAGCGAATATGAATCAACGCCGAATTACACGAGGAATGCACTTTGTTGCGGTCGCCGACCCTGAAGGAGACTCCTGCGCGTATTTTGTATCTGGTGTGATGGTCAAAAAAGAGGCGATGCAGAGTTCTGAGAAGGGGTTAATTTCAGCTGCAAAAGTGGATGAGGCATATACTGGTTTTGTAGCGCAAATGTCGAATAATTTTACTTTCAAGGGTATTGCCATGATCGCATCTTATTTCCCGCGCGGTCGTCCTGATTTTTTTGATCTTAAACAGAAGACGGAGTTCGGTTTGAGCTGCCAGTGTTTGTTGACGGCGACAAGCTTAAAGCTCCATCCATTGCAGTCGGTCTTAATTCTATCCTATACGTATCTGGAAGTGTGAAGAACCCGCAAATACCGTTCGTGACGACATTCCATTATTCTTTCTTGTACCCTCCTTGTGATGTCATGACTCGTCCCTTTTTGACAATTCATTTCTTTTGAACAGTTACGAAGCTCTCAGCGGAATCTCTTTAAGCGAAACTGCACCGCACAACTATATTCTTGGCATTGATTCAAAGGGGCGACGGATTTCGTCCAAGACGGCTATTCCACAACCGGCCGATTTAGAACTATTGAAAGAAATGCAGATGACTTTGGGTGACACGGTGCAGCTTCAGAGCTCATCGAGCTCCAGCGACGAACTTGTCGCCCACGGCATGCTTGGTTCGCAAGAGGTTATTGATCAAGGAATGTGGCTGGGTGTGTTGGACCTGAGTGGTGTGACTGCGTACTCAGATTTCATGGCACCGAAAATTGAACAGACTGGTGCTGAGAAAACAGGAACTCAAGCAAAAGAAGGAGATGATTCAGCAGTGGTAACTTCTTCTGGATCCGTTGCGCCGTCGCCTGTACCGATCCCTGCAGAACCGAAATCCAATGCTGAGGGACCGGTGACTTCCTCTCTCGAACAGAAAGAGGTGGTGGAAGACTCAAAGGCTGTTTTGACCGCCGATTCGACGAAACCCAGCGAGTCTCAACCACCCGAAAAGCCACCAACCGACAAAAACGTTAAACCACCAGTGGTCATTGAGAAACCTGCCCAAACCACCGAAAAGCCTGTTGTGCCACCAGTGGACAATAGTGACGAAGCCGAAGAGGATAATAAGGCACCCGCCCAAGCGCATGCCGAAGATGCGGCCGGCCATTCCAATGAAGACAGAATAAGGCATGTGGAATCAACTGACTCATTTTTCACTGGTGTAGGATTCTTGTTCGTGAGTGACCGTTCAGATTTTTTTTTATATACGCATGTGCTCAACATTCCTTCACTATAGATGTTCATCTTTATGGCGATTACCGCAGCTGTTCTTGTCATTGTTTACAAACTAAGGCGAGAGAATCTGGGTGATGTCATTGACATGAAGGACTTGCCTGGCTCGCTATACAATCTCTTCAACACGCTCTTTGATTCAAAAGCTCAAGGCGCAAATCGTGGCACATATGCACCCGCTGCATCGAAACAAGATGACGAGTCCGAGCTTCAGGAACTTGCTCACCCCGCTGTACCATCTGGAAGGAGTATCCTTTCGGCAGCACCGTTAACTCATCGAAAATCATCGGTAGCTGAAAGTTACAACAACGCTCTGGAAACAAGTATTCCAATCAATTATAGCGGCAATGCACCTGGTGGTGGTGATGCAAGAGAAGTGTCGCCAACGTTTCCAGGAAATACTGCCAAGTTCACCTTGCGCCAGTCGGAAGATGTGGAACCCATGAAAGACGAATCTTGGGGATGGGATGATGGAGATGTATTTGAGGATGGATCGGAATCCAAAAATGTGAAGAAGGAAGACGATGAGTGGGGATGGTAGAAAAACCTTTTCGGCATTAATACATCAATTCACATTAAAGTATGCCACTGTCGGACAATGTAAACTTGCTGCTGCACCATGTTCACATACAGTGAGGGTAAGCCAATATGGAATTGAGCAGGGCAATCAAATGGAAAGACTTGGGCAAGCCTTTCCGACTTGTCAAGTAATTGCCATAATTCTGCCTTATTTTGACTGATGATAACCCTTCGAGCCACTCAATTTGAGAGAATTCATTATTACCCAGCAGAAGCAGAGCTTGTGGCAGAGTCAGGCGCATGCCCAAAAAAAATGAGATCAATTTGGAAAAGATTATGTTCTCGCCCGGGATCGAACCGGGGACCACAAGTGTGTTAGACTTGTGTGATAACCACTACACCACGAGAACTGATGAACTTTTGAAAAATTAGGGTAAGTTGAATAAATTATCAAAGTTTGGAAGCAAAACTGTTGCCACGGTTTCTTCAAGTGTTGCGATGCTGATTTGAAAAGTTGAATCGAAAAAACTAGTGTCTTTTATTAATGTCCTTGCCGCCGTTTTCTTGGACATGCGTTTTCACGGCATGAGTCTTGTCGTTTTCCACTCAGACTCGGGAGCGTCCCTCTCGTAAAGGATGCGATCGTGCAGACGCCCAACACGGCCCTGCCAGAATTCAATATACGTGGGCACGACCCTCCAACCGCCTGTTGTATCGGTTAATATGTGAAGTACTGATGCACGAAATAAAATCACCCCAGAAGGGCGGCTTGTCAATCTTGTCGATGCCTTCAAACCGCTTCTTTACTTGGACTTCGCGGTCTTCGAGGATGGCGCGCGTGTCGACGGGGCTGCTTTGGTCGTGCGAGACCCACGCGCCGATTTGCGACTCGCGCGGTCTCGTCGCAAAGTACGCGTCGGATTCGAGCTGCGACACTTTTTCGACGGGACCCTCGACGCGGACTTGGCGTTCGCCCCAGTAAAACGTGAGTGATGCGAACGGGTTTTCAGTCAATTGCAGCGACTTGCGCGAGTTGTAGTTTGTGTAAAACACGAATCTGTTTTTGTGAGTCACTGTGAGTCAAACAACTCGCTGCATGCAAACCAAACAAACACACCCGCTCGCATCCACGCCCTTCAGAAGAACAATGCGCGATGAGGGACGTCCGATTTTGGACGCTGTTGCGATGGTCATTGCGTTGGCCTCCTTTTCAGTCTCGCGGGCAGCAGCAATCCACTCCGAAAAGAGCACTAGAGGCGGCGTGTCACGGGCAGAGTCTGGCAGCGTGCCGGCCGTGTACGCAACGCGCATGTCTGCAACGTTGAGAGCCACGCGCGAAATGTTGTTCATTTTCAGTTTTAAAATCCTGATGCGGTATCTTTCTTCATCAGGCAAATCACGTCAATCACAGACAGCTCCCTTCCGGAATTCCCCCAGGACCTACCTTAGCTACTGTGTGGGAAAGGATCAAACCTAGTTGCCCTTTAATAAGCGATTTAAGTGGTGTGGGAGTTATCAGGGCATCGAGTGAAAGAATGAAATAGTGTTTGCACTCACATCCGGAAATGCCTTTTGTGTATTTTTAGGAAATGCGGGATGAAAGTGATTGACGATGTTGCACATGCAGAGGACCGAGCCAATAATGTCACAACTAGAGCGATGACAGTATCATTTACTGCCCGGTGTGCGCTTCAGATATTATTTGGAAAGTGGGATCAGGAGAGATCCTATGTCCAGGTGCCAAGGGTATATTCAGAGCCAGCTATGCATGAACCTGAAATATAAACAAAATTATTACGCTTCAACAAAAGCAACTCCAACCTCCTGTATCTATCTGACTATGAAGGCGTCTCGCAATCAGCCAACATAACTTTGAGGTTGATGTGGGAAGGAAATGTGGGAAAAACGCGTCAGGTGTTTTGGATGGTTTTTGAAACTTTTTTTTTCAAGTTTGGCAAACCCAACAAAACTGAATTCCGCAATGTCCCACGACGACACATCGGTTGAAGGAGCGGGATGGGGTCAGGGCGAAAGCGAGCCAGTTGAGTCGCAAACAGTATGGGCCCAGAGCGAGGTCGCTGCGGCAGAGCCAGTGGCAGTTTGGAGCGAGGCGTACCCTTCATTTGTTCCCCTTGAAGATGAGGAAGAGTTGGAGTACCAGCACCCGTGGAAGGCCGATGCCCCCTTTGGCGGGGGAGATGCGGTCGATGTGTGGGCAGTTTGGGATGACGATCGAGATGAGGGTGATTATGGGTTCGATCAGGCCGAAGTGAACTTCAACTTTGAGGGAGTCCAAGTCGAGAGCGCATTCTCCTACGAAGACATTGCAAGTCCCAGGAACAATCATCGGCTTTCATTCACAAATTCGCTTGAGGGAGACTGGGTGGGTCAGAGCGACTGGCGGAGGTTCATGAACCAAGGCGAGGAGCGTTTTGACTCGCAGAACGATGACTTCGTTGATGCGGGCAGTGTCAGAGACCACGCCTCAGACACACATCCCATGGCCATCCATCCTATAGACTCATCTGTCTTGCAGCCCGGCAGAACTGCACCGTTCAGGGTCCTGATCGTTGGAGGCGGACTAGGCGGTCTCTGTCTCGCGCAAGGTTGTCAAATTCCGCCATCCTCTCATTCAATACCACCACTGACAACCCATCTGTCCATCTGATCAAATAGGTCTCAAAAAGATTGGTATTGCATCGCGCGTATTTACTCAGCCTTCCGACGCGTACGGAGCCGCTTGGGACGACAACGATCACCGTCTGTCCAACCGTATCTCTCTCAGCGCAACTACCCTCAATTCCCTGCGACACTGCCTTCCCGTCGAAAACTTTCGAGCCCTTGTTCAACACCCGACAACCCTTCTTCCGGCACGTGCTCCACCAACAACGAGAATCCCTTTCATCGGAAGATTCTTGACTGCCTTTCTGTACGGGCTATTGCCGTACAGCATTTTTTCGAGACCGGGTGTGTACACTGCGCGCGGTCTGTTTCCGTTGCTATACCCCGGCCTGATTGCAAGCGTCCTCAGCACGCACTTATTTGGCAAATTTCACAGTAGCTCCACCACCCAGAGTCTGAGCGTAACACTCAAAACATTAAGGGCAGTGTTGCTGGCTGGGTTGGATGTCATTACACCAAACTTGAATACACCAGTTGGCGACAAGGAATCGAATGTTCCAGTTTCCTACTTTGAAACATGGGCGAGCACACCTAAAAGCTATGATGCAGAATATGGGCTTGCGAGTGTGTGGAATCATGGTAAAATGGTTGTCAAAGTGGATCGAGTCACTGAAGGGGAGAAAGACGGTGTTATACCCGACGACGCAAAACCTGCAGATCACCAAGTCGGGGTATTCTTTGAAGACGGAATGTGCGAGGTGGGCGACTTGGTTGTAGACTCTCGTGAATTGGAATCCAATTCGGGTGAGGATGAGTTGGGGAATGAGTTTATTTGGATGTCTGGTAATTCCCTTTTGTTGTGGACAACTTTTATTTCTGGTGGCGTAATTAGCTCTTCTGATTTTGTAGGACTGTATCCGATCCCCGATGAAATCAAGCCGACAGTTCCCGTCAACATTCTCACAGCGCCTTCAGTCATCAAGTCATCCTTCTTGCACCAGCAGCAAAACCCATCAAGTCCTAACATGGTGCTCTACACCTCCCCGAAAAACATCAGCACCGCAAAACCCAGCCCTGCCACATCCTCCCCAGGCGTTGCGAAACTGATGCGTCCTCCCAGCCGACGTGTTTCATACACCCTGACACCGCAAACAGCTGCAAGACCCGCCTCGCTTAAAACAGTGTCCGAACCGCCGTCCAGTCCAACTCAACTCATTTCTCCAGTTCTTGCGCAAGGTGTTTTGTCGGCGGGCGCCTCACCCATCACTCCGTCGAACCCCATCGCTTCGGCATTGGTTGCCAAAGAAAGCGGAGTTGTAAGAAAACAGTCAAGCAACGATAGTATCCGAAGCAACACGAGTTTCGGTGGTACAAGCACCTTTGCCGGAGTCGGATTCGAATCAAACATCACGGGCCCGCAACCGCGCCTTGTGAGCAACAAAGGTAGTCGTGACAGTCTTCAAGGAGCTGGAAGTAAAAGTAATCACGATAGTCGCGGAGGTCGCCGCACGAGTGCAACCAATAGTTTGCGCAGTATCAACAGCAGCAATGGAGGCATGAAACGACGCATGACGAACGCTTCAACAGTGCTCAACAGCAATGGGGGCAAATCGAATGCTGCAATCTCTTCGAACGCGTTGGCGGTCGCGGACCGGTTCACACATGTGCATTGGCGCCTTTGTCTTCCGAGCAGTCTTTTGACGTCGCATTCGCGCGCACTGCATCTGAGCCCTGAACTCTCACCGCAAGAAGTTTTGTTGGCCGTTGTGAGTGCGCGAAATGGAGACATGTACAAAAAACTGGGGCAGGAACTCGTGAAAGATTGGAACGATGGCGTCCAGAAGCTCATTAGCGGAAGCATTGGTGTCGATATTAGCTTGGATGTGGCATCATCTGGAAAGTGCGAGTCTTTGGAAGTGTCTGAGGACGTGAAGGAGTGGGTTGTTGAAGTGCGAGGAGGTGTTTTGAGGTATTCACAGCTTCATTGTCATCTCATTTGTTTCTGACACGTACACATCTTCTTTTTTCAGCTTAAAGCCATTCGATGCTCCTCACAACACCAACTTGAGCGTTCACATTTCGCGCACTCGTGAACTTTGCGTGGTCCTCGAAAAAAGTTTCAGCCTCACCGAGATTGGATACGCACCGCAAATTCACAGCCAAGAACGGTTGATTCAACTGTTGCAAGGATACCAGATAGCAGGAGAGGTGATGGATGTCAAGTCGAGAGAAGCGTACATATTCGGACTTGGGTGGGATTTGGGGGTGGACGGATGGAATGGGTATTTCAAAAGGCTGGTGGAAGTGGGGCGACGTGTAGTTTTGGGTTGAAGTTTCTTTTTTCACCCCCCTTTGTGATTAGGCTTTTGATGACCTCCTATCTTTGTTTTCTCAATCTTTGTTCAATTGAACCATCGGTCATCGCAGTAAATCATCATTATTAGAGCAAACTTGGTGCATTTAAATGGTCCGAGTCCTGTCACCGGCGGTCCATATTCGGGAGGAGAATAGCCACGGTTTGGATTCGTAAATTCGCGCCGGGCGAAAAAGGATATTCGGAAAAGAAGAGCAGCTTCAACCACATGATATTCACACACAATCCCGAGTGAAATGACGGCTGGGGATGCAAATTGATTGGGTTCCAGTGCTGTCGTTTATTGACGAATTTGACGGTGTTCACGCCTCGATAAATGATCGCAAGGCTGAGTCGACATTTCCTCCGTTTTCCCGCAGCAGCTTCTCGGCGGCAGTCTTTGAGAGCTCCAACTCACTGACCTGTAACAAACCGATTAGCATACCAACCAGCTTGATGGACAAATCAACGTACAATAAGTTCAATATCTTCGCCTGTGACGGCGACTTTTGCCAGCTCGCGCTCCCTGTTGTGAAATGAATAAATATTCAAGGCCCTTGCGCATTGTTTCTGGCACTTTCGGTACCTGTTCATCTTTGCGTTCTTCAGCTTCGCCAATTCCGTCCCTGCAAACGCAACCGCCTGAGAAAATAACAATGCATTCAGCATGCGTCTTATGCCGTGTCGTACCGTGTGAACGGTGTGTTTTACCTTGTTGAGGGACTCATTCCCAAGGTCCAAGTTTGCGAAAGCCGCCGGGTCAATTCCATCCGCCATGCTCTGCATGTCTTTGCTGGCCTGCCCAGCAGTTCCTGTCAATTCCTCCTGTTTGTCCTCATCGCCGTCTTCGACCAAGTTTTCCTTGTCTTCTTCCTTTGACATATTTTTTACTGTTGATTTCATTTCTTTTGGAACAACCCAATAAACGAAAAAAGCAACCGCGATATCCGATATCGGAAGATTTCTGCCAATGGGCCACAAGCAGCACCCTGACGCACTCCTATGGCGAATCATCTACTCCCAGCTGGAAGGCGACAGTGTGGCTGACTCATGCAAGCGACTATTCGTGAAGGCGAGCCTGATCCGTCGAACCCGATCCATCTTCAACACTTACGGAACCCTGCGGAGCCCCTTTGCATCCACAGGCGGAAGGAAGCGTATCATTGACGATCGAGTGAAAGTGGTGAGTCAACTGGTTGTTCACTTCATTTTATCTTTTAAATGGTGGATACCCAGCACGTGCAGGCACTGCTGACAGTACGAAAAGACTGGTATATCGATGAGCTCCTTGATGAAGTCACCAACGTGTCCAATCAGAAAGTGTCCTTGGCCACAATGTGGCGATGCTTGTGGCGTTGCGGATACACTCACAAACAGGTATGACAAATTCTTCTCATTGTTTGCTTGCTCTTCTTTGAGTTAACAATTGCCCAGCTTGCAGTTGTTGCGTCTGAACGCAATGAAGTTGAACGAATGAATTTCCGCCAATTCATTGCCCAGTTTTCTTCCAACCAATTGGTGTTTGCAGACGAATCAGCGGTTAATCGAAAAACTCTTGAGCGGCGGCATGGATACTCGCTCAAGGGTCTACCAGCCCATCATGCAGGTCCATTCGTGCGAGGGACTGGGTATTCGTTGTTGGCAGCAATTTGTACAGACGGCTACCTCTCGTATTTGATAAAAGCAGGATCAGTTAAAGCCGAAGATTTTGTCAATTGGCTCATTGATGAACTGGTGAGAATGCTGCAAAACCAAGTGAGTTGTTGAGCTAATTAATTATTCTATCAAAGTTGCCAGTCATGAATCCGTATCCTTTGCCAAACAGTGTTTTGGTCATGGACAATTGTTCTATTCATAAAGACTCGAGGATTGCTGATGCGTGTCTCAGTGCTGGTGTCCTCCTTGTGTTTCTTCCTCCGTACTCACCTGACTTCAATCCGGTGAGCAATACTTCGCAACTCCTGTGCAAGATTTGAAGTGGCATGTGTCTGTTTCAGATTGAGCAAAGCTTTCATCTAGTCAAGACGTACCTGCAGCGTTTCAAGGAGTACTTCAAAACCATCGATCAAGTTGATGCAATTGAAGAGGCATGCATGATAATTCAAAGTCAAGCTGCAGTTTCATGTTATAAGCATGCGAATTATCTTTAACTGGGTCCAATGCAAATAAAAGTCAGTGTCTTTAATACTCAATTTCTTGATCAACCGCTTTGATCACAACTTCAGCATCTCCCCCAGGAAACCCCTCAGCAATTACGTCAGAAAGAAGGACTTGTATGTCATCCTTATGTTTGTCCCATGCAGTTATAAACTTGCCAGGCTTTGTCACAGGGAGGTTCGCCCTTTGCATCAAACTGCTGATTGTGTCATCATTTCGATAAGATATTCGGCCCGTCAATGGAATGAAGCTGCCATCAGCAACTCGAAAAAAGCGAATAGTATTTGAACCTCTAAGCTGGGATGGTGGGTTTTCTGGCTGCAGATTATGGGTTGACCAGACTGGAGATGATTGGAGAGGAGGTGTTTGGAATGGTGCTCCTTGGAGAGGAGTTGTTTGTTGAGAAGGTGCTCTGTTGGTTAACTGATTGGCCTGGCTTGCATTAGTGGCTGAGAGAGGTTGGAGGAGAGGCGTTGAATAGAAAGTAGAGGGATTATGTGGACTGGGGGTTTGGATTGTGTTGTTTGAAGCAGATTGCTGCCACTGCTGCTTTTGCTGATTACGCTCATATGAGCTCAGAGGAATAGATGGGATATTGTCCAGTATTTGAGATGTTTCGCGCGCGTGTTTAAAATTGCAAGCATCAAATGGACTCAGATTTGGCGGGCTGGTAAATGAAACTCCAGGTGTTTTAGCATTGAGTTGCTGCCCCCATATTCCAACCAGCCTCTGACAGATCTTCAAGTGTTTAATGTTCCCGTCGAAACTCTTGTGGAAGCAACCCAAAGGATTAACACTGCAATGTCCAGCCAATGAAGCTTGAAGAGCTTGGACTGTATGAAGTTGTTCTTGTGGTTGGCTGTTGCGACTTTGAGGAAGCGTTGATCCAGATCGGTGATTATTGGCTTCTTTTCCAGAAGCTTTTTGTTGCTTTAGCACCAAAACAGGAGATCGCTTTTGCTGAACAATCGAATGAACAATGGAAGTGTATGATGCGAAGTTGATGATGTCCATGACAGTTTGATCCGACTTCTTTGTTCCAGCTTGAAACTTGATCCCCTCAGCCCATTCATAAGGGTCCCAACTTTCAAGTTCAACTTCCAGATGATGTCTCAGATCACTCAATGATGCAATGGACTGTGGTAAGCTTATTTGAGTGCATTTGATCATCTCAGAGATGCCCTTCCTATCAGTGGGTGAATGGAGAGCAACTCGGATCATCACTGCAAGAAAGGATATCAGAACAATAAGCAACTGCTATACAACTCACCATCTTCTACATTTTCCTTGCCCTTGACAGAAACTGCAAAACTGCCCTTGCGCTTCTTCCGTGAAGTCCCTGTTTCAAGATGATGAATCACTGCAACTAAAGATTAACTGACCTTACCTCCATCATCTCGTTCTTCCAGGTGCAACTCTTGATTCTGCTCCTTTGCCAATGTTACTTCCAACACCTTGACAGCCATTTTGCCAGCTGACGTCTTTTTCCAGTTTTCGAAAGCCTTGTAACACTTGACTCCACAAAGCAGCGCAGGATTGTCCATGCGCTCATAGTCAATACCTTTCAGCATCACGTATGTTTTCAGTTGCACTGAAAGCTTTGCCCTGATCATCGTTCCTTGACGAGTGATCAGTCTGCATATGATGCACAGATCATCTTTCAGTGCCGCACTGTGACTGCTGAGGGACAGGATTGACTTTGCTGCGTCTGCTTCATCACCTGTAACTTCATCAAAGTTGTTCTCGTCTTCTGTCAAGCTTTCGCTGTCACTGCTGTCACTCATTTGCAGAAATCTTCCGATATCGGATATCGCGGTTGCTTTTTTCGTTTATTGGGTTGTTCCAAAAGAAATGAAATCAACAGTAAATAGTTTTACAGTAAAATATTCTTGGGGGATCCGATTGGGGAAACAGCCTCATCGGCGGTGTAACGTGGGAGATGGCCACACTCAGGTGGAATAATATACGGTACCAGTACATTGATCTGCGTTGTATCGCATTTACAGACACTAGTTCTCGTGTTTTTGTTTCGCAGACCTCAATCCAATCTTTTTCTTGGTGCAAGCCTGCCTGGAGCGAGGGGTTCAAAGCTGACGCGTCATTCACTCGCTTGTGTGGCATGTGGTCATGTTTGATGTTGAGTCAATTGCTGGACGATATCCCCAAGATGACCACGTCACTGGATCACTTCGATGTTTATGAAGGGGCACAGGTAGGTGACGTTGCGGTGGTCTTGTACTTCCTTGTAGAGAGACTGGTGGGATTCATCAGCCAGAATCATGTCGTTGGAGTTGAGGCCGTACATCAAACAACGCGCGGTTGTTGAGATTACAGAAACGACAAGCAGAACTTGCAGAGGCTGCTAGTATTACAAACAACAATACAGCAGGATAAATCTCGAACTTCAAGAACTCGACTCTTCTTCAAGAACAATTTCCAATCATCAGTCAACGAAGTTTATTTAAGCGGACTCTTGACTGCAGCCAGTCTTCTTAACCAGGTATAAATGTCCAATCAGCGGTCGCTGCATACCCAAGGGGAAAACCACAGCATTGTTATGCAGCTAGCTACCCACTACAGTGCTATGAAGCCAGGTTTCCTTTTTACGTGGTGAAAAAGGGCAAAACCCATAAACTTGAAATAAAATGTCCTTCTTCTGGCGCGAAGTCGGTCTCACGTGCGAACACCCAACTCTTCTCCGGCCTCAAACCCCCACGCTAACGTCAAATTACTGCAGCTACCTCCACGTTTCCAACATCTCCGCTGCTGCCCTGCGCAGATCGCTGAAGCCAGACGCCAAACTTGCTGCCCTCAAGAGAGAGGAGCAGTTCATCAAAATGGCTAAATGGGCGAACGGAAAAGCCGGCGATGTTGTGAGTCGAAAGCGGTTTCTTTCGTTGGTCGTTCGTTCCCGTGTGTGCTAACTGGTCTCGCACCTCACCTATTTGCGCTTAGAAACTGCTCTACAAAGACCAGGCCTAGTTCCTATTCTGCGTCTGTTCGTATCTGCGTTGCGAATTCATCGAACTCAGTTCTCGGACTTATTCGTCTCTTGTCGACATCTTGTTCTCATGAATAAAAGAGGGAAGCTTGCCATCGATCGTATGCGACTGCGATTAATTCGAATAGTTTCAGTTCACTCTGGGGTATGGTGAAAGCGATCGAAATCGTCCGCTTTTATTCAAGCCTCGATGCCGATCAGCGAGTAGGATATGGGCGCAAACAACTGGCTGACACATCTCGCGGCCACGCCTCATTTTGCCATTGCCATGATCGCTGTCGTGTTTGCGAATCTTGTTTTTGAAGCGGGGGAGCAGCTTTCTTTATTTTTGTTGATTGAGAACACACACCAATGGACTCAGACTCTGACCAATCCGATGTTCCCGTGATGCGTGCAAGGGCGTGGCCCAACATTCTGATCACGGGAACTCCCGGAACAGGGAAAACAACCACGGCTGCCTCCGTTGCGCAGGCATGCGGGCTGAGCCATGTCGAAGTTGGGCGGATAGTCAAGGATAAGGCTCTCCACGATGGATTCGACGAAGAGTTCAGTTCATACATTATCAACGAAGACAAGGTCGTGGACGAACTGGAGGAGCTGATGCAGGAGGGAGGAAAGGTGGTTGACCACCATAGCTGTGACTTTTTCCCAGAGAGATGGTTTGATCTGGTTGTTGTGCTCAGAGCAAACAACGAAGTGCTGTATCCGAGGCTAGAGGGCCGGTAATTATAACCTTTGGCGCGCATGAAAATGAGTTAAGGTCCTCAACTTTGTCTCCATCAGTGGGTACAACAAGAAGAAGATTACGGAGAACATTGAGTGCGAAATCATGGACGTGGTGAAGCTGGAGGCGTTCGACTCGTATGAAACCGACATTATTGTAGAGCTCAAGTCAGAGTCTGTCCAAGATATGGAAGAGAATATTGGCCGTATTGAAGCTTGGGTGGAGAACTGGAGGGAAAATAACAGCAACAACGAATAAAAAGAAGCTGAAAAATAAGGTGACAATCACAGCCCTCGCCGCTGCTGCCCCTCCTCCGCCCTGGATGTCGTGGGTTCTTAATTGCTTGGAGTACTGTTGGGCCGTCTCTGGAAGGGAGGCGGTTTTGATGAGGGCTTCCGTCTTCCCAACCGACTCCAGCGCACCCCACTCAACCCGTCACTCATCGTTCATTCCTGCACTAAATCCATCTTATTCGACCATCTGAATGGTCTCCCACCCCTTCGAACGGTCCCAAAAAGAGAATCTCTCCCATAAAAACTACTAAAGATAAAAAAAGAATGGAAAGAGGAGAGAGAAAAGAGGAGGTTTATTGTGGAGGGACTCAGGAGGGGTTGGAGAATAGGTGTTGAGAGGAATACCGACAGTCGTGGATGACCCTTTCTTCAAATGAACGCTGCTCTTTGGAATGAATCCTTGCCCTATGTCACTGATATCCCCCTTTCATATCTCGCTCGATTCCCCTATAAGATGGCTGACGATAAACCAATTGTCGATGAGGAAATGGATGAGGTATTTTTCTTTCTCGTCTTGAATATCTGTTCGCCGTCTCATCACCCTGTTCAAATCTCAAAGGAAATCATTGCTATGAAGGAGCGAATGAAGCAAATGGAAGAAGAAGCTGCCAAATTAAAAGCCATGCAGGAGCAGGTTGAAAAGGAGACTCCTGCAACCGCAGCCGACACAGGTTTTTTACTCTCGATCAAAACACCATCGTGTCATTCTCGTTTTAAATTCGATTTTGTTTTGTCGCCCCTCTTTCTCAATCAGCCAAGGAAGATATCGATAATCGATCTGTCTACGTTGGAAATGTGGATTACACGACGACTCCAGAAGAGCTTCAAGCGCACTTCCAGGCATGCGGAGCCATCAACCGAATTACGATTTTGTGTGACAAATGGACTGGTCACCCGAAAGGATTTGCGTATGTCGAGTTTGCGGATGCAGCCCACGTGGAAATTGCCGTCACTCTGAACGAATCCTTGTTCAAAGGCCGTCTCCTCAAGGTTAAAAAATACAAAGTCATGATTGGTGTGCGCAGCTGCTTATGATTACTACCTAATATGCAGGTGACTGCTAAGCGTACCAACGTGCCTTCATTCATGCGCGGTGGTTTTCGCGGAGCTCCTCGCGGAAGAGTCTACCGCGGAGCAGGTGGTCGTGGGTTTGACAGAGGAGGATACGGACGCGGACGTCCGCCATACAGGTATTTTGAACCTTCTTTTTTCAACTGTTTTTTTGGTCGCTGAACTTGTTTTTGCAGAGCCCGTCGCGGTTACTTTGCACCGTATTGAGCAGTGATCTGAGTTTAATAAACCCGATTTGGTTGTATGAACACTGTTATGACGTATCCGCATTCATTGTTCGTGAATTTCTGGCGCTCTTTGTCTCTGCCTCAGCTGTAAAACGAGGGTGGCGAGAGAAGAAGCATTGTTGACTCAAGACAGCGACGTCCAGACCCTCTCACCGCGTGCCTAATTGTCTCTTGCTCTTGTCGCGAATCTGTTTTGAAGAAAGATTGCCAAGGACTAAAGTACGCAGGTTTGTTTGAACAGTAAATTTTTGCCCACAGCAACGTCCGTCCTCTGCGCGCACCCCTCCCCCAATCCCCCTCACAGCTGATCATCTGCATCAGGCGCTGAGGGTTTCTTTCGCCATATACCTCCCTTCTTGCGTCTCGTTTCTGTTCCAAACGTGCGTGTTTTCTTACTCCGACACGCTGATTCTAAACCCACCTCCTTCAAGCAGCTTTCCCTCCCGTCTCAAGCTACAACAACACACCTCGAACGGACCCTCTCTTATCCACTTCTTGCGAAATCTTCACAGTGAGTCAAATTATTCCCAACATACTTTCGTCCGTCTTCCTCCCCTTCCATCACTCCTCCTATCGATCACAAAACGAAGGACTGTGTACTCTGCAAGAAGTACACAAAAGTCTATATCTGGCGTCGCGCGCGGCAAGTCGAGACGGGGGTTTGTCAGAGTTGGATCGCCCGTGCTCAGATCTCCAAAGTCTGGACAATGCCTCACTCACACCCCAAATACGCGCCAACTTGTCTCACCTGACCACTTTCTTCACCACACCACGCAGATGTCCGCTCCTAACTCATCCAACCTGTCCGGGCTCCAAGCGTCAACGGCACTCTTGCGGCCGATGGAGCAGCAACGAATTCCCAGCTCGGAATACAGCGGGTACCTGGTTGAAAATGAAGACGAAGACATGATGTACGAAAGTGATCTGGAGTATGACCAGGACGACGCGTATGACGATGAGGAGGATGAGTTTGATGAGGAAGGCGAGGCTGTGGAGTCGGACGAGGATGAAGCTGTTGAAGCGACACGGACAGTGCAAGCACCAACAACTACGTCTGTGGCTGACGCAAAGAGTAAGGAGCAGACGGAGCAGCATCAAGTGGACTTGCGGAAACAGATTGTGCTGATTCAACAAGATTCCAAAATGACGCCCCAGGAAAAGGCAAAGAAAATCCAGGTATTTGCGAGTGGCGCGTTTGTTTTGAGCTTGGAAGCTAACATTGTTGTTTGTGGATGTAGGAGCTAATGACGAGTAAGTGGACGTCGCGGGATAAAGGCAAGTCGACTCGTGCATGTCTGGCCAGCAATCGACTGGCGGACAAGCGGGAAGACTTTAACCACATTCACCAGGCGGATCGACAGCTGACGTTCCATGTGCGTAGTATTTGGCTTCAATGGTGCTGTTTTTTTTTAATGTACCTCCTTTCAGGATCAGACAAGCGGCGTTGTCGGATGCAAACATTACCAGCGGTCAGCGAAACTACAAGCTCATTGTTGTGGCAAGTGGTACACTTGTCGATTTTGCCACGATGAGGTTTCGGATCACAACATTATCAGGTGATTTACATCCCAGCTTACTTCAAAGTACGATCACTGAAAATCCCAAATCGACGCAACCATCGCCGTCCATCACCATTTCCTGCCTCAGAAATCTTATCACAACTATGATGTGCATGCACTGCTCTACTGTACAAGCTGCCGCACAGGACTGCATCAACCCAAACTGTCAAAAACGGGTTTCGAAATACTACTGCAAAGAATGCAAGCTTTGGGACGACGATCCACGAAAAAATATTTACCACTGGTAAAACCCAAGCGCGCTTTTTCTGTTTCGTTGCGCGTGTTTTAATTCCCCAATCTTCACTGTAGCTACGACTGCGGGATCTGTCGGATCGGGAAAGGCCTCGGGCAAGACTACTTTCATTGCAAAAAGTGCAATGTTTGTATGGCAATCAGCCTCAAAGGCAGGCACAAATGCATTGAGCGAAATCTCGAATCCGACTGTCCCATCTGCGGGGAGTACATGTTCACGTCAACTACAACTGTCATCTTTATGGTATGTTTTTGCGCATTGAAAGAAATAACTGAGTAACTTAACGAGGTTTTCATCATTCCAATCAGCCATGCGGCCATTGCATCCACTTTAAATGCCACCAAGAATACATTCAAACCAGTTACCAGTGCCCAACATGCTTCAAATCCCTCGCAAATATGACTGAATATTTCAAGCGAATCGATGCAATGCTATCACACCACCAAATGCCCCCCGAATACAGCAAAACCCAAACATACGTCTACTGCAATGACTGCGAAAAGAAATGCTACGCAAAGTTTCACTTCTTGTACCACAAGTGTGTTCACTGCAAAGGATACAACACCAAAGTGCTTCAAACCTCAGAAGTCACGGATGGAACAACAGTGGAAGCCAACAACGCGAAACTCATCACGGCGGCTGTGACGCCTATCGTCGAAACGAAAGAGGTGGCGAATGTGTCTTCTTGCTGCCAGGCCCCGTCAGTATCAACAGCGCCAGTCAGCAATCTCACCACCGCACTCCAGCAGCAGTCAAGTCGGTCCTCTTCCTCAACTTCAAGCGGGCAGTCTTTTGGTTTGAATGTTTCGGAACCTTTGTTTCCAAACTCAAACTCATCGCTGCATTTCTCATCAGCGTTATCGTCGCGGATCGCTTTCGGCTCGCATGCTCAGCCGTCGCAAAATGCCCAAGTCGCGCTAAACTCGCACATTTACCATCAACATTCCCACGCAAATCTCACCAATCAGAATCACAATCATTTGCCACATCCGCAGCAGCAGCAGCAGCACCAACACCAACACCAGCACCAGCACCAGCACCAGCACCAGCATCAACATCAACATCAACATCAACATCAACATCAACATCAACATCACCAGCACCAGCACCAGCATCAACACCACCAATACCAGCAACATCAACATCCAATCACAAGTCACCCTCGGCTCGCGTTTTCTTCAGCAACACCTAATTTAGTCCCAGAAACGAATCAGTACTCACTTTCGAGTTTACCTGGCCTACCAAGCAGTTCCAATTACAGTACTGGACCATTTGATTCAAGCAGTACGAGACCTTCAAGTGGATATGGGGCAGCACAAAATGGGAGTGCGCATTTCCCTTATGGCCAGCATCAGTAACAGAATGGGGACTCTGAATACCGAATGTGAACATTCCCCCAACCGCCCACTTCAGAATATCTATGAGAGTCTTTCAGTTTTCAGTTTTTGGCCTTTTTTTTTTCTTCGCGTTTGAATTTCTCCAATTTCGTTTCTTAGACTCTTTTTTTTCTTTCTTTTTTCCATTTTAGACAAGATTCAACAAAATACCTTGATGGATGAAGAGGAGGATGAAAGGGAAGAGAAACTAAATATAACATCAAAAAAGAAAGAACGTGAGAGAGCGGACGTAGATTTCGCGTTGTCACCGACTCGAAGAACACTTAGTGCTTGGGAGATGGACCTCGGGATGTTGGACAGAGATTGGCGAGAAATCGAGGAGATCAATTTGTGCACAAACAGGATTTTGTTTCCAGACTTTTTAGCCAAAATAAATCCCATATACATCCCAGGTTAGGATTTTGTTACCAAACTCTTCTATAAAAACAGTGGAAACACGGCTTATGACGGAGAGCACCAGCAATCCGTTTCTACAGATTGGACTTTGAGGTCGGTGAGCTGAAGTCCGAGCACATGCGTAGATCGCTCTATTAAACTGACTCCATTAGCCAAGGTAAATATTTTGGTATTAAGATCAGCTGACACGTCAAACGGGTTCAATCAGAAGTGCGTTGCCAGAAGATACAAATGCTGTCCATCATTCGGTTGCAGGAAACTTCAATTTTTTCCTCCTCACTTTATTTACGATATGCCGAACCAAAACAAGTGAATTGCGAAGCCAAGGACTTGCATATATAATACACGCATCAGAAAACTGCTCTGAGTCCCAGCAATCCGTTTGAACGATAAACATGGTTATGCGAAAGCGTGGATATGAGGACAGATCCAAGCAGCCCTGTCGTAATAAATAAAGCAAAGCATTCTGAAATAACCACAGATGATTCCGAGATTGAATGTCCGCGGCGCGTTAGGAATCTTGTGAATTCCGATTGTGCAAGTAGCAACCGTATAATGAGCAATCCAGGGTGCGACAGATGCCGATGAGACCAATTCTCCACCATTTTAACACGTTCCTTACCTATCTCGTGACTGCATCAATGGAATGCAGCCTTCTTTGTTTGCTGCGTGGTCAACTTCCCAAACCTGGCACGGATTATCGACTCTTTCTAATCAAGTACACGTCGCGGTCTTCATTTGTGAAAGCTCCGAATGTAACAAAATTGGGCTCCACACGCATGTCCGTGGAAGAAATAGAAATTGTCTTTGCTGAACAGACATTTTGAATTTATCTTTGGGCTTTGTCAACACTAGCGCGTCCTTTCATCCAACGAATCATATTTATCCCATTTGAACTCAGTTTCACCAGCAAACTCAAGCTCGTTAAAGCGCAATGAATAAAGCTTCATGGTTTCCAGAAACGCTGCAAACTCCAACCCCACTTTGCCAACCAAACCGCATGCATCTAACAGCAACGCTTCCAAATTTTCCAACTCCATTATTGACGCGACTGGAATCTCTGTGCCGTCAAATCTGCCGGTTTGTCAAAGCGCGTTGAGAACACAGGGATCCAGATGGAGATAAACAAAACAAAAAAACCACGACGTCGCACCTGTTATGTGACAAATTCACTTCCTTCAAGCTCCGGAAGTACTTTATAACCTCTGGAATTGCACCTGTGAGTGTGCATGCTCTCAATCGCAAATATCTTGAACTTGTCCAGTGAATGAATGCTGCAGGAAGCTCCTTCATTTTTGAAGTCCCTTTCAGACACGTATTTCTGTTCAATAAACCCGATTTCTTGCATTCCATTCAGTCTCGTTTCAATGTACGCCACTTGAAACGCGTGTGGTCCATGAAACAGCATCTTGTCAACCCACAAACTGTTGAATCGCAACTGGAGAAAAGAGGCATTTGCTTGAAGTAAATGAAGTGCAAACAATTCATCATCAAAGAATGCCTTCAGCTGCTGTGAAGTCGGCCGTAACAGTATGCACTGCTTGGGATGCAGCCAGTGGAAGACTTGAATCAGGAGCTTGAAAGGTAGGATCGAAAGCATGGTGTCTGGTATTTGAGGGGGTGTCAAACGAGACTGCATCCATCCCCCATAAGGCATCTGCGTACATTTTGGATAGTTCAGCGACTGACTTGGTATGGCCATGCTGTGCCGCTGCTTTGAAATACTCAACAGCTTCTTTCTCTTGCCTTCCCAGTGAAAAAGCGTACCCAGCTGTATACAATGCTGTCATGAGACTCCAGGTTGATAGCAAAGCTGGTTTGGCACCCTTCTCCAGTTGCCAACACAAACCCCAAGTTGTGTGCGCCCTTTGCATATCCTAACGCTGCAGACTGTTAGTACAGTTCAGCTGCTTGAACTGGATCCTTGGTGCATCCCAACCCTTTGCTCAGAAACCATCCAAGGTGTGTCAGAAATCCATCTCAATCCCACAACACAAAATAGTAGATGGTGCTGATTTGGACAGAAGAAACGTCTGAACACTCAAGGTGGTCCGAAATCCTTGAAGAAGGTCTGAGGAATGGGTGGCTACATTCATCAGTGAATAAAATCAAGGTAGATAGTGGAATCGACACGTTTACCTATGAGATCAAAACAAACAAAACAATGCATAAAGTAAACAACTTAAATAAAAACCGTCACTTGCCACTATGATTTTACTGTGTCGCACTCTATACTTCGCAGTGCACTGCCTTTCAAGAACTGGACAATTCCCATTAAAGCGCGGTTTGGTAAATACTATCTTCTTCCATCTCAGTGTCTGACCATCTTCCCCCTATGGCTTCTCATTAGTAAGGGTTAACATAGCGTTACGAGTCTTTGATTTTGGCCTGATTGCAAACTGGTGTTGCACGTGGTTGGTATTCTTCTTCCCTACACTGCTCCACCAGTAAGCATTCGTCCTCTGATAGCGTCATAGTATCCTTGTCCTGCCTGCTACACCACAGGGAACGTGAATGGGATAGCTAATGTTCATGGCAAACAGGAAAAGTAGCACAATGCTTCAAATCCCTCTACCTCGAATAGAGAACTCACATGGCCTCCAGCTTTTGCCTTTGGACGCTGACTGCTAACGCTGCCTTTCATGCAAAAAGGAGCAGTTCAGCGCACTTCCATATGAGAATGCTAAGACCCGAAACTAGTACTCTACTAGCTTCCAGCACCATGACACGTCAGGTTCCTCCCAGAGGGATGCGTCGCAGCTTTCTTCTTGACAGGAGTTTGATCTGCATTGCATCTAGTTCAGATCCACCTTCCCTAGATGTTGTGGATCCTGGTCAAGGTGGACCAGTGGTCTCCTCATGTACTCAACATAAAAGAGAGCTCAAAATCTCTGGAATACATGAAGATGTGGGAAACAGGTGTTTGAGCACCTGCAGACCCCATACGTAACAAAGACATGAAGTCCATGCGACTTTGTGTAAGTATAGACAAGCCATGGGGACAGTAACACACCTTCAATCACACACAGGTCTCTGGCACATCTGCCAAGTCCTACAAGCGCCCACGTGCCATCCACGGCTATATATTGTCACTGGATGAGAAGTTGTGAGGCATACTGCTAAGACCCCAATAAATCTTTATTCACACAAAGTTGGGACTTTAAACGATCCTCCACGATAACACACCTTCACATGACACCCTCACCAAGTTGTCATAAGGTGTCAGACTCTATCACTCTAGAGAATACCAACAGTACTAAGCCAAACTACCTGCAACACCAAGCATTCGGCAGAAACATACCAGTACATAGTTTGTGTAGTTGAAACAAAGGTTTGAGCCCAGATAGGCATTACTTGAGGACCTAGATCTTGCATAAGCAAAGTTCAAAGTTAGTACACGACAGTCAAACTGACACACTGAAACGTACATGGACAGCAGGCACCGCTGCTTACCAGTACACTGTCACTTGGACCCACAGCTCCCTACTCAGGTGGGAGAGGTCCTGTCAGAGGTCCAAAGATACAGCCATATGCACTTTAGACATTGGTTAGATAGTTTCTTATTCAAATCGTAACTTTTAGGATTGGTAAAGGCCCAACAGTCCTTGGGGACTTTCAGGGATTTTCCATCTCGGTCCTTTATAATTTCTACCGCGAAAAAATAAAAAACCAGGGAGATACCCATGAGTTTCCACCCATGAGTGATTCTTTCATGTTCTATTCCAAAAGGGTATAAAAGGCAAATAAACATCTTCTTAGACCAAAATCATTGTTGTGGCACCTAGTCCTCAAGTCACAAACCCTCGTACAGCATGCCACCACCATTTGTACTGACACAACTGGAAGAACATATAATTGGTAAATATTTGTCAATTGGGCTTTATAAGCGAAGTCCAAGTAAGACCAAACTTGTTATCATCTTGGCCATTAGAAGCAGCTAGTATTTAGAAACCGTGTTTCAGATGTTGTCAAGGGACATGAACACGTTTGACAGCAAACTGCAGCAGTGAATCTCTCATGCGAAGCTCTTCCATCTATCATGGGTAGTTTTATCGACTCATACGCGACAGCAGGTTCCTTTGAGGTCCATTCCAGTCTCATCCACAAAGATCAGTTTCCCATCCGTCCAAACCCGTGGGCATCAAGTCTGCTACTTGACTACATCTGGGTGTTGGCAAACCCACATCATTTTCACAGTTTCATCAAAACCACCTGAAAGAAAGATCCTTCCCATCCATTTGAAACAACTGATACATGCCTCTGTCGCGGAAATTAGTTTTGGTGCTGGATGCTGATGAGAACCATACAAGGGAAGGGGCCTTGAGAGGCGTCATGGCGCAATTCCAACATATCAACAAACGATGAAACACGTTGGCTTGCGTTTTTCAAACTTATTTATTGTTTACCGCGATTCAGGAGTACTGAATCAGGCAAAGAACACACCCCCAACAATGGCTCGTCCCGAAAACCTCACCCGCAAACACATTCCAACCATATGAAACAGAAATTGAAATTCTTTTGACTTGCAGCAATTGGTTTAGATGAATCCGATTCTGTTGGCAACTTCGAGAGCCTCAACATCAGCATCGAGCTTAACGTAAGCCTTCTTGGCACCGTCGGGTCTGAAAACAAATGTTCAATACAAACGATCCGAAACTAACAGCAAACAAAAGGCATTCACCTGATCAAGGTGTTGACTTTAACGGCAGAGACATCGTACAGACGCTGAACGGCATCCTTAATCTGTCTCTTGTTGGCACGCACATCGGTGATGAAAACGAGGGTGTTGTCCTCCTCAATCTTCTTCATTGCAGACTCCGTGTTCAAAGGGAATTTGATGATGGCGTGGGCATCCAGAGTTGGGGTACGTGGGACAGAGCGGCGTGGGTACTTTGGGGTACGGGCAAGACGCAGGGTCTTTGGGATACGGAAGGTGGTGTTGGTGCGCACCTTGCGGGTCACCTTGGCGGCTGTTCCCTTGAGGGCGGCCTTCTTAGCGGCAGCAGCCTTCTTGATGGCAGGGGCAGCTGTTGAATAGAACATGATAGGTAAGGTTTCAGATTCGTCGTTCGAGTTTCGAGAGGTTCGATGATTTTATCAAACATGCAATGATTCGAATAGATAGAGACGGTACCGGCGGTGGTCTTTGGTGCCATTTCTGTGGAAGAGAGTTGGATTAGTTTTCGTGCTGTGAGTGAGAGAGTTCATGTGTTTGTCCATCTGCGCCCATTTCTTCCGGCAAGTTCAATCAGCAACTCCTCCAAAGTCATTCGAACGCCTCTGTGGTGCTGTTTGAGTTGCGTGCCGTGGCTGATGCGGTGCGGATGGATGCGGAGGGACATGCGTCCGTTGACTTGCCTGTCGAAAGTCTGAAAATTGAGATTTGCACAACACACACACGAACAAGTGCGTCACAACCAAACCAGGCTGGCTTCACAGAGGTACTTTCTCTGAGATACAATAGGTATTTATTATCGACTGCTGCAATCTACAAGCCTCTAGTTGTACGCGCTCAACATGCCGTTCATCATGTATCCACAGACAGCAATCACACACGCGCTCATTGTGACAAGCACCCACGTTTGGTCTCTCAAATTTCCGACAGGCATTTTCATGCTCAACAGTGAATCCATTTCGTTTCCTTCCTGCTTCACTGCGACAGGCAGAAATGAAAGCCCCCTTTTCCCGTATGGTAACAACTGCATCTCTTTCAAAACGGCAAATAACAGGCCGCTAGTAGCCAGCGATGAGGTTTCCGGCACATAAACTGTCAGAAATGGTAGTATGGAAGTTAGATATGCGTGGGAACAGATTTAAATACACAAATCTCACAGCTCTTTTCACTGTCAACAACAATATGCGCAGAGATTGGATTTACGGGCACAAGAACATAAGCTTCATTCATGGATGGCGGTTGGTATCTCATGTGAAAGGGTATTTCAATCGTGCGTGTGCTGTAATGCAGAATCGAAAGAGTCAGTCACAAGAATCCATTGAAGTTTCATGAAGTTTCCACAAACCCAGCAGCGATGAACCGCGAAACATCCTTGACAACAACAAAAACGCCGTTATTCTTTGCATTCCGAAAATCACTCGCAGGAACCTCCAAATCCGGCTCCCCGTACGCCAAAAACTGGACATTCCCATCCTCGTACACACGGTTCAAACCAGATGCCTGGAAGGGATCCACAAACGCATGGTGATTCACGGGTAAATGTAAAATCAATGCCTTGATTGCCGATGGAGCCCAGGCAAGCTCGTTTTTAAATGAAGTTGTCACAGAAACGTGCATGGAGGGATGGAATCCAGCGCTTGGCGATAGTTTCGTGGTGATATAGAACGGCGGTTTGGCTTGCTGAAGGATGGATTCGTTTGACTGAATGCGGAATACGGATTCGGTTTTGGGATGGGTTTCGTCGTTTTGATTGTGCATCTTTTGCCGGGAATGCACACGCACAGTTTTAAGAAGTTTCGAATGCTTTGATTCGGGGTCCTTTGAGACAGTCACCACTTTTGCGCCATCCCCAAGCGAGTCCAAGTTGCAATGAATCGTGCCAGGAGATCCAATCAACGCGGTCTTTTTCCATCGAAAACTGAATCCATCATGAGTATGCACGAGCCTCAACGTGCCCCGAAGAAATCGAGATGCATTCATTTCTTGTTCTGTATCTCCAAATCCAGAGCATTCTGGCATCGCGAACGGGGCGGAGACCATGTTGAAGACTCTGTCAAACGGCACGGATTCGGCGGTGTGGTTTTCGTGAAGAGCCGCATAGAAATACAGAAAGTAGTCGCTGTTCATGGAGAGTGTTGCTGCGCGGGTAAGTTGGAGGGGCGCATCTTCTTCGCGGGCCGGGACTTGAATGTTTGCGAGAGAACAGTCGAACGACAAACGACCGTCAAACAGCAGAACTAACGGCGATAAATTTGAACGATGAGCCATGCACGCACTTTTAAAGCAATGCAAATTACGAGCACCATTTCGCTGCACAAAGAGACAGACGTCGACGGGGCTGACTGTTCGGGTAAACAACTTCGCCGAGACATGCACGACTCGGCGATGCTTTTCGTTGGGCAGGGCAAGAGACACTGTCAACGATCGCACACCCTCTACGAACGGCGCAAACTGTGGCAGAACGGTCAACAGATGGGTTTAGTGTTGTTGCAATGATACTCACGCTGTGGCTCGACACCTGCGCAAAGTGGGCTATCAGAGGCTGCTGCGAAGACAGCGTGAAGCTGGTTTGATTGGATGCGAAGGCGGTTGCGCCTGGACTTGAGAATGTCAGTGTGTTCATGGTTTTTATTTTTTGATGGAACCACAACCAATAAGTGACTCTGGTAGAACTGCATCATTCTGGCTGTCGCCCTCGCAGACTCGCGAGCAGCTCAGTTACCTGGTTAATCGAGAGGAAATGGATAAAGCGTTTGCACCTGACACTAGAAGTGACGGAAGACAACTTGGCAATTGGACTGACGAAGCAGGCGACACGAGCTCGTAAAAACCTCGTTTATATCCCGCCGTGACACCAGAAACGAGAAAGTGACCCTTGTCGGAGGTCGTTTAACGCGCTTGCACCCATGCGCATATCTTTTTTTTCTTAAAATTTTGCGGGGTTAGAAAAATACTTCCAAAACTGAACGACACTGCAACGGACAGACTTGCCACACTCAAGATATCACTACATACGACCGAAGATACTGGCAAGGTTACCAGCAACAGCGCATGGCACACTGACCAAACTGGTTGGCAGGCGCAACTGCGATCCAATTCCATTGTACCCAGTCAAAGACCTTGCGTGAACCCTGGTCCAACTGCACGGCTTAGTCAATACACACTTGACACGGCTCCAATATACATCCTCTGGAGGCCTTGGCTGAATGAAATCATTGGGCAGTCGAACTTAAAAAGTGATCTCATTTGAACCGTGGCACCAAATGCATAGACGAAGCCGCAAGTCATTCCATGAATTGAAAGGGAATGCCACTGTGGATCATCCTTGGACTTTGTACGAGAAAAGCCCGAAGGGGAAAATCTGTCGAAATGCAAAGGTATTTATTTGCTTTCATTCTTCCCATACATAGCGTAAGCTTGAAAAGTCTCACCGGCAATCATCATATTTAAGGCCATCCCCCCTGATTCACTGGTTGAAAGCGTGTCTCAGGCGGCTCAATCGCGGGGTGAATAGCACCTCACTTCCCACCGCATCCGACTGTACCTCCTGCCTGTGCCGCAATGCTTCTGGAATCCTCACTGGTTTATTCCAAGCAATATGACCCGCCTTCTTGATCCCCTTCAGCATGAGCTCGTTCAGGACATCTGCATCTCCAGCAAAATGCAAATTTCGCGCCTTGTTGGCACAGCCAACTAAAAAGTCCAGTGCTTCCCTCCCGCGACAAGTCCAATATCGTTTAAAACTTGATTCGACGAGATAGAGAAGGAGCGAGACCACTGTGGTCCCAATGTATTCAGTGTATCCTGGGCGGGTTTTCGGGCCGCCAAACGGCATTGGGGATGCAGGAGTGAACATGAGGCCAGCGGTGATGTAGATGAGCCGGCTGCGAGATACTTTGCAATGGGAAAAGAGGGATCGAATGGCTGATGAAGACTTTGCGATGATGATTGGCATTGCAACAATGGACTCGCAAACCGAGACAGTCAGCGTGCCAGAGGGAGTATCGTGGGCCAACACAAGGATGCTGTGCGGAGGGGAGTAGACTGTCAGGCGGTGAGCTTTGGCGCCGGAGAGACCTGATGAAAGTTTGATGAGTCAGCTTACTAAGCAGCCTTGGATGCAGCGTTTGGACGATCGAGCTTGCGGATGGAACTGCTTCTGCAGCGATCAAAGGAACTCACCGCGTTTGTGATGTTTGGATGGAGCCATTGTTTGTTGAGATGCTTGTTCACCTGTGCCAACGAACACTCGGTTGAACGGGAGCAAGACAGACCGGCTGACTGTCACCACATCGTCAGCAACACGTGCACTCTCTGATGGGGAGGTGTTACTGACCTGGTGCCAGAGGTGCTGTGTCAGGACTGAGTTGGTGCCAGAGTCGCTCGGTGTGCTGGATTGCTGGTTTTGGGCTTGGATTCAGACCAGCAATTTTTTTGGGGGCCAAAAATCTTGGCTCTTTTGGTTCTTGTTTTGCTTGCACAACATGCGTTCGCCATACCTTGTGAGACACGGATGCTGTGCAGCTTCATCTGCGAATGCGCCAAAGTAGCGGGATTTAACTGCGACCCGCGTTTGGTGGAGGAGAAGTTTTATGGGCTGAAACATCCTTGGCAGGCATCTGGATCTGGACAGCAGGCATCTAAGCGGGTGGTTGAGTATCGCCCGCTTGCTGAAAGGCGCCCAAGGTTCTTGGCGTGGAATTGCTAAACTTAATCCGAGCGCACCTGGAAGCGGGCAGATGATCCTCAACCGCTCCTTGTCACTCAGACAACAGCAAAGGTGATCTGGCCTGAGCCGCGACCACCGTTTGAATCAAGCAAATAATGTTCCAAATCGCTGTGGATGCTATTGTTCCTGTTGGGTTGCAAATGGAGAGTCGAATACGTGGTCCGGCGTGGGCGAAACACCCGGGCAATGTCGAACACAAATACACCTCGTTTTCGCATCGATCAGAAGCGAAGCTGGAGTACGTTCTGGTGCATGACTTGAAACAAGCTTGTTGTTTCTGAAAATGCAAAGATTGATCTTGAGAAATTTCAAAATCAGTTTGGTTGAATAAAATTTCTGGCTTGCTTGCAAGTTGTGACATTGGCTTGTGACAAACGCGAACTTGTTTCGGCCAACTCAAACGCCGCCCCCGCACCCCCGCAATTGGGCAGTCAGCAAATGCCCAAGCACAACCACCTACCTACAGACACACTGCCACGCGCAACCTGCCTCCCCCTGGTGGGTCAGCGACAGTAAACTCACATCTCCACATCGCGAGCCAAGCCTGAATCGCAAGTCACCAGACCCTGCAAAAAATTCAATCGAGAGGGATGACGCGTCACGCGGGAGCGCATGCCACCTGATCTGCTTTGGCGTATATAAAACCCAACCTCCCCTTGTTGAAGGGAACTACCATCAACAACCAAACAACACACATAACATGGCATCTCACCTTGCACCAAGAGCTGTCACATGGACCCCCAACCCAGACGGCGGCGCCTGGGCCTACTCCTGCGATTGGAGTGGCAATGACATTGCGAGCTTCCAAATCCGTGCCGCCGACTGCGGGTCCAAGTGTGTTGCCACGTCTGGCTGCACTCACTTTTCGTGGAACAATGTCAACGGCGGTACTTGCTGGGTCAAGCGCAACGTTGTCGCGCCAAGCGATGCGTTTTCGATCAGTCCGTCTGACGCTGTGTGCGGCTACCTTAAAATTGTCCAGCAGCCTCCCTCGGGCGGTGGTGCTGTCACTGGCTGGCATACTGAAAGCGACTGCCAGTGGGCTATGAACTGCGATTGGCAGGGAAACGACATTTCTTCTGTTCAAGGAGAGGCCAGCTCATGCACCTGGCGCTGCAAGAACATTGCTGACTGCACCCACTACGCCTGGACCAGCGCTAACGGCGGAACTTGCTGGATGAAGAGTGGATCCGTGTCCAACAACAACGCTATTGTCAACAGCGCGGCCAGTTCCATGTGTGGCTTCCTGACTTCCTCAAACCCAACCCCACCGCCAACTCCTGCCCCCTCCGGCCCATACAAGCTCATCAAGAACCACACTCCACAATCAATGCTCGCGGGAGATGGCTGGTCCTTCTTCACACAGCCTGACCCAACCCACGGACACGTCCAGTACATTAGCCGCACTGAGGGCATCTCTGCAGACATGTTCAAGATTGGCAATGACGACGGCCAGTACCTCTACATGGGCTCCAAGCAAACCGGCGGCGGTGCACCAAAGAGTTTGCGCTTGACTTCAATCGATGGAATCAACTCTGGACTCGTCATTTTCGACGCGCTGCACATTCCCTCCGGATGCGGCACGTGGCCTGCTTTCTGGACGGTAGGAACCGACTGGCCAAACCACGGAGAAATTGACTTTATGGAAGGCGTGAACGGAGTCGGCAACAACGCAATGACCCTGCACACTGGTCCAGGCTGCTCCATGAACCTCGACAACCAGCAAAAGAGCTGTCAAGGAAACCAAGGCTGCGGCACAATGACTGGCAAAACGGGAACCTTTGGAAACTCTTTCAACGCCCAGCGCGGTGGAGTCTATGCTATGGAATGGGTACCCCGACAGTCCAACGGTGCCCCTGGATTCATCAAGGTCTGGAATTTTGCCAGAAACGCGATTCCAGCCGACATTACAAACGGTAACCCGAACCCGTCAAGCTGGCCAACAAACGATGGTTTCGCGTACTTTGGTTTTGGAGACAACTGCCAGCCTTCTGCATTCGCGACTCAACAGATTGTCATCAACTTGACTTTCTGTGGAGACTGGGCTGGTGCTGTGTTTGCTAACCAGTGCAGTGCCGCTGCTGGTGGTCGCTCTTGCCCAGACTTCGTCAGCAACGATGGACGCGCTTTAAGCGAGGCTTTCTTCAAGATCAAGGGAGTCAAGGTATACCAATTGGCCTGATTAGTCAAGACCCATCGGGTGTAAAGGAGTATCAATTTTTGGCCTGATAGATGCGTTTCTATGTACAAGAAGTGGCTTCGAGCCAGAAATAAATTCAAATGCGGTGTAAACTATATTTGCAGCTATTTTAATGATGTTGTCGCGTCCTTCCTATTGCGCAAGTACCTACTCCTTCTTCTTTCCACCCTCCTTCTTCATCATTTTGCGAAACTGCAAGTTGAAAATCAAATCACGGGTCAATGGGAACCAATCTTTGATGAACCACAACAGCTTCCCTTGAACACTGAAAACTTCATCCCTCGCAGCCGCACCCCCACCACGACGCACAGTGTCCACAATAATCTCAGCAGCCTCTCTCGCCGTCATGAGTCCACGCGCGTCAAGATCCAAATGCCCGACATCCCCAATCCGCGTGTCATTGATTTCCGTCTTGACTGCACCTGGATAAATCATGACAAAATCGAGACCCGGTTCTTCAATCCGAATCGCGTCCATGAAGCCTTTCATTGCAAACTTGCTGGCACAGTAGCCTGTCCGTGTGGGTCCGCCGGCGATTCCGAGGATTGAACTGATACCAACGACCTTTCCGCGGTTTTTTGGGTTGCGGCTTTTTTTCAGGAAGGGTAGTGAGTGGAGGATTCCTGACACAAAGGCGAGGTAGTTAATTCTCATGATGGCATCGAACGTGGTTATGTCCGTGAATTGGTTTGCAAATTCGCCCATGGAGACACCGGCGTTCAAGATGATGAGATCGATGCCCAGAGCGTTTCCTTATGCAAATGATGTGAGTATAAAACAAACATACCAACAACGCATACATGAACTTTGAGAACGAACCCGTTCGCTGCACGACTGCTTTCCACTCAGCCTCGTTTGTCACATCAACCACCTCGCATACGGGTTCCTCCGCCCCAAGATCTCTGCATTTCGCTGCCACATCTGCGAGCTGCTTCTCCCTCCTGGCACACAGAACAAGCTTGGCACCAAGCGACGCGTACTGGTAGGCAAGGGCCTCGCCGATACCGCTCGATGCGCCCGTGATGACCACCGTCTTTGTCACAGGATGTAATGAAATGAATGAGGGATTACGGAACATGAGCCATGACAGTGGGTGTTCCGTGCGCAATAAAAAAAATACCTTGCCGCGAGCGTCAAACACGCTCGTTCGCCGAATGTTGAGCAAGTAGTTGAGGATTTCTGCGACAATGAATACGGGCAGTGCCACGGCTGTCACAACCGGCGCCGCCACGCGGGCGATTCTGTTTTTTGTTGTTGCCGACAGCATTTTATTTACAGTGTTTTCAGTTCAAGACGGTTTCGTAGGCAAGCATCGCATTCTTCTATTTCAGTGGAGCTGGATGCGTATCTCTGACTGGAATCAACTAATGTGATAAAAGAAAGCCGTGTCCCGTCAGATCTTGTTTGCGGACAGGGATCTGATAGAACTCAGAGCTGTAGCTCTTGCCCCACTTGCTGCGCTGGGAGGGCATACGCGGTGTAAACAGTTGTTATTTTGCTGACTGTTTTCCATTTTCCGTACAACTAACTGCAGGGGAGGGGTTATATCGGCATCTTGCAACCAGCCAATCAGATTGTTTTCCTTCAGAAAATTTTGGGAAGTCCGTTCCTGCTCCATCCAGCACATATTATTTAATGGATTTTATTTTTGGATGCGTCCCTCCCTCCCCAAGAATGTGGATTTAAAGGTTTCTAATCACTGCATCCGTAAAGGCAGAGTTGGTAGCCTTGCCGCCAAGGTCACCGGTACGAAACTGTCCCTCCGCAATCGTCTTCAACACAGCCTTCTGAATACGGTCCGCATGTGGCTCGAGTTTCATGTGACGAAGCATCATGACGGAAGAAAGCAGCAACGCCGTTGGATTGGCCAAATCCTTTCCAGCAATATCCGGTGCAGTACCATGCACAGATTCAAAAATGGAAGCCTTTCTTCCAATATTTCCGGATGGAGTCAATCCCAAACCACCAATCAAACCGGCACCCAAGTCACTGAGAATGTCACCGTACAAGTTTGGCATGACCATGACCGTGTCGCTGAAATCCGTTGGATCCTGCACAATCTGCAAACACACGCGGTCCAACAAAGCATCTTCGACAGTGATATCTGGGTACGCCTTAGAAACGTCCATGGCGGTGGCCAGGAAGAGTCCATCGGCCTGTTTTTGGATGTTGGCCTTGTGGACAATGGTCACCTTCTTTCGGCCAATGCTGCGGGCGTATTCAAAGGCGTACTCTGAGACACGGCGAGAAGCTTCTTCGGTAATGAGCTTGATGGATTGCACGACTCCGTCAACGACAGTGTGTTCGATTCCAGAGTATTCTCCTTCAGTGTTTTCACGGATGAGGACAGTGTCGACGTTGTCGAAAGGTGTTTTGTAACCAACGATCGATTTGCATGGACGGACGTTGGCGAAGAGGTCAAAGGTTCTGAAAAAACCCATTTCTTATCAGCTTTCTACTTTTTTTTTTTTGAAACTCAAGTTGGGGTGCTGCACCTGCGAAGAGTCAAGTTGAGTGAAACGTGACCCTTTCCGATTGGAGTTTCAAGAGGTCCCTTCAGTGCAACTTTGTTGCGGTTGATGGAGTGCAAGGCCTGCAAACCAGAAGAAAAGATAGATAAAAAAAAAAAACCGGGACCATTAAAATCCTTTGCAAGTAGCAAAACTGAATAAAACTGCGATCGGTTTTTTTACCTCGTCTGGAATGGCGGTTTTGCCGTTCTTCAGGACCGGGGTCACGTTCACGTCCTCCCAAACGATGGGCACCTTATCAGCCTCAAAGATCTTCTTGACTGAAATGGAAATCTCTGGGCCGATTCCATCACCTGGGATCATTGTCACGACCTGTGTGATATGGGGAAATGGGACGTTTTCAGTTGGGTGCAGTTGAGAACTCGTCAGACAAATGAGATTCGACCTGCTTGCCATCGGCGGTAAACGTTCCTTTTTCGGACGAGATGTTTGATGCAAAGGATCTGCGGATAAAGACAGACGTGGGCTGAACACGGGCGATGCGGGCGAAGCGTTGCATTTGGGGTTTTTTTTGACGTTTCTTTTTTTTTCTTTTTTGCTGATAAATGCTCCCAATTCTCCGAGAGTTTGATAACTTGTGCGAGAGGACACCCAGTGGGAGAAGGTGCTTTGCTATGAAGAGACTCAAGCGCATTCTGATGCTCACAGCTGCAATTCGAATGCATACCCAGCAATGCTGGCGCTATCCAGTCAAACGAGTGAGCAGCTTAAGGCTGCACTACACTATCAAAACACAGACAAAAAAAACGGTCTCTTATTCGCGTTGTTTTACGACAAAAATCACACACACACACATCATAGAATCTATGTCCCCAAAAAAAAAAAAACAACGCGCCGGCCATCTAAAACTGAACAAACGCCTTTGCAGAATGCGCTTTCGCACTTTTTGTCCTCTTTGGCACAATCAGTCCCGCTGCCGCTCCCGCCTCCGAATCTTGACCCATCAAACTCTCACTCTTCAAAGCCACCCATCTACGTCCCACAACAGGCGTGAAATCTGACTCCCCCAACCCTCCAAAAATCCCGCCCCGCGGTATTCCACCCAACGACGCCGGATCCACGGACGCATGTTGTTGCAGAGTAATCGGGTTTGATGTCGTTGAGGATCGGAAACTAGGTGACGACGCTCGACTGAATTCAACGCTTTCATAGTAAAAATACGGTGGTGATGAAATCCGTTCATCCGCCGCTGAAAACGACCTTCGTGTCGGTGAATCGGCGAAAAATGCATCTTCAGACAAATAATCAATTTCAGAGTATGGACGCTGACCGCCAAGCTGGCTCATGCGGTCTCGAAGCATAGAGATTCGGTGCTGAGTTTCTTCAACGTTATTGAATCGGTGAAAAGTTGCATTTGAAGACATGCTGGAAGTTCGTGCCAGCCTTGTTTGCGGGTTGTTGTTGTTGCTGTTGCTAGTGCCATGCGTGTGTGCAAGGCTTGAAACACGGGTTTTGAAAGATGGAAGCGGTGGCTGTGAGAGTATTGGATTCAATGTTGTCGTTGTTATTGTTGTGGGAGATGTTGCTTCTGGAATGTGTTCTTGAATAAGATTGATCCACATGTTCTTGGACGACTTGTTTGGGGTTGCCATTCTTTGAAAATCAAAGTTGGATGAGTGATCACACACATTGCTTTTCTCTTCACAAGGCATGGGCACCCCCCAAAAAAAACTCACGTCCAAACAGCCCCGGATTCATCAGCAACTTCGAACGCAAGTGGCAGCATAATATGGGATGGAAGATTCGCTGTTGCCCGCAGTTGAGACACCCGCATAGACTCGACAACCATTTGCTGCTCATTGGAACTTTCAAAGATGTTGAGTGATCCATTCAGAAGCACACAGAAGCGGAGAATGAAGTCATCGTTCACGGATGGATTTCGAACATGAATAAAACCAGACACTGCGGATGGATGGGCTGTAAAAAGAGTTGCGGGTTGAGTCCATGAGTGCCAGAGTCAGAAGATTTAGCGTTTGTTGCACTCACACAGCAGTGTGCTCAACATTTCAGGATGAGACGCATCGTGCAGGTCATCGTCTAGCAAGACAAGACAAGAACGTTTAGCATGAGAGACCGGGGGGGGGATCAGCAAGAGACATGGAAGCGCACCTGACTCGTAGCCAGCGAGGATGTCGTCGAGAGCGTCGCTGGCATCGTTGTGGAGGGGTGATGCAGCATCCATGAGATGTTAACGGTTCGTTCGAGCGTTTAAAATCTGTGTGGGCTTGTGCTTTAAATTTCAAACTGATAATAACGTTTTATCATCCGCATCACCGGATCGATCACCGACCGTCCATCTCGAATAGTCGACGTATATCATTCGCTTGGGACAGGTTCAGGAGTGGGGTGTGTGCTTACTAGAGCGGGTGATCACTTGGGAAAGCAATGCCCATGAAGAACAAGGTCTCCCTCTTCTCACAAGCTTGCTCATTCACAATACTTAAATGGTTTTACTTACATACTCATTATAAAGCCTCGCTTTCCAACAGCATCAACCCCCCAGAATAATTGGGCGAGAGAAAGGAAACAAGAAACAGAAACACAAAAACATGTCACAGACTCAAGACACACACAGACAGCAGCCAAAAAAATAAAAAAAATCTACAACGACATTAGAAACACGTCAGAAATTACAGAACGCCAGGGCAACTTGCGCCTTGGAGCTGCCCTTCTTTTTGGGAGCCTTTTCATCGCTTTTGATGGACTCGGTCTTGGGCGATGATATTGACGTCAGTGTCAGTCCATCCACCACTGCTTTCGTGGATGGTGCACCCCAAGCGGCAGTCGCAGTAGAAGTCGTAGTTGCTTTACTGTCGCTCCGTTCCAAATCTGCACCTCCAAAAATACCTCCACCCGGGATTCCTGCATTAATACTGTCTCCCACTGACGGCCTTCGAACATGCGTGTTGATGGAGGATCCATTCAAGACCATGGATCCGTGCGGTGATGCGGAGCTGTAAAAGTCCGATTGCGGCGACGAGCCTTGAAAGTACCATGAATCGCTGGTGGCTGTGCTGTCCCGATTTGAGCTGTATGAAGTGGATACGCTGTTCATGCGGGACACGACGGTGGGCATGACTGGGGATCGAGGAGTGTTTGCGAGGGTGATGGGTTGGTACTGGCCTTGCATGTATTGGCGTTGCTGGTCTTGAAGCATGGCCATGTTTTTCATGTAAGCTTGGTCATTGAGTTCCTGTTTTTTTTTTTTGTCAGTTGACAGTTGAACGTCTCCAATAAAAGACGGGGACAAAAACTCACCATTTTCGCAAGATCAAGCTGTTCCCGCAGCATATGAATACGCTCCTGGGGGTCCAAAATGCGGCCAGTTGCATCCGTCATGTACTCTGCGCCTAGATGCTTCCTGGAAGCACTGGGATATCCGCGCAAGTCCCCGGCACTGTCGTTTCTGTGAAGCTCGCTTGAAGTTCGTGGGAAGTAATCGAGCGAGTGGACAGCGGGAGCACTTTTAATGGAAGCACTTGACGACACCGTTGATGGCTTTGTGATGAGGACTTGGATCATGTCGATCCACGCGTTCTTGGATGTCTTTGTTGGTGCGCTCAAGCTGGAAATGAGAGATTGATAAAAAATTTTCGTTATCAGTTTGTGGGCTTGTGAATCACAAAAACTTACATCCACACTCGCAGGTCGTGACGCAGCTCAAAGGCGAGCGGAGTGGATGCAACAGCCTGGATGCTGGCTGTCAGCACCGTGGCTGGGCTCAGCACAAACTTGTCCTGGCACGCCTCCGTCGCCGATGACGATGCAAACATGTGCAGGCCATCCGATGAGAGCACGAAGAACCGGCGTTCCCAGGCCTGGTCTGATCCCATGACGTTGAGATATCCAGAGAGCGCGCTGGTATCGGCTGTTGTGTGCAAGTGCGAGTGGGGGGAGTTGTTAACGAAGGTGGCTGGGTGTGGCTCTTTGAGAAAGTAGTTACCAAGAAGGTCGGCAACAGTTTTTGACGCAGTTGAAGCAACTGAAGATGGGAAGATTCATCAGATTCAGATGTTTGGGCACGTGCATCAGTCATTCAGAAAGAGGGGCTTACCTTGGGTGTCGTCGACACTGAGACTGTTGAGGGACGAGTCGAGGTCCCGCAGCAGGGCTTCCATTCTGTTGATGCTCATTGTGTGCGTTGTTGGTTGCTGATCAGGGATGTTGAAGTGGAAGTGGGGAGGGAAGGGATGGTTCGGCAGGAATATCTTTTTTTATTTTATTTTTTGTTCATTTCCGGGCGGGAGTGTGGGGCTTGTTTTTTGATGAGTGTCTCCTTTTTAAATCACACAAGCAAGCGCCACCCGCAACGTTTTGCATCCGTTTGTTCCGTCTTGACTCTCACGTGCGCGAGTGGGGGGGGGGGTTATTGATAGCGGAGTGCAAGGTGTGTACACATATGGAGCACATGGTGTGTATGCAGTACAGTTGGTCCAAACTTGCGGGTGGTGGTGCGTGCACCCACATGACTGCTGATGATGATAGAGAGATGGACAGTGTCGTTGGAAAATAAGGGGCATCAGATCCAATCCCCAATCCCCAATCCGATAAGATTTAACTTTAATTTGTACCCCCCCCCCCCCCCCCCATGAGTACAATGACTCACCTATCGCTGGCAGTAATAATACATACAGTATTTATATTTATATTATCACAGCTTTCCTTCCCTCTCTTTAAATGCTGTCAGAATATGTGTTTACGCGGTATTCAGTCGCATCCAGTCTTGTTCTATGCCTGCCCACTGTTCTTGCCGGCGCGTTCCGTTTAGGCGTCCGGACATTGGAATAACTTACCGAAACAGTCACAAACAACCATCTATCTGCACGCGCTCTACAAAGTCATTTGCTCTCAGGAGTCAACATCCAATAGAAACAGTCTTGCACACAGCGACTCCAAACTTGGACTTGAGGGATTTTCATGACACGTTGTTGTTATATTTCTGTTCAAAAAGTCCCCGGGATTTCGTAACAAAAGGCAGCCCCCACAAATCTTCTCGCGAAAAACGTTCAATGAACAAAAAAATCAACGAAACTTCATGGCCTCAGCTGGCTTGTTGCCCAAAATTGTCTCAATCTCGTCCATCACTTCTTTGGTCAGCTTTGGAACAACATCCAACGCCTTCAAGTTCTCAGTCACCTGAGATGCCTTGGATGCACCCGTAATCACGGTCGACACGTTCGGGTTCTTGACACACCATGCCAACGCGAGCTGCGCCAAAGTGCATTCGAGCTTTTCAGCAATTGGCTGCAAAATACATTGGAAAAAAAAAATCAATCGTCTCAAAAACCCCATTGCCATTGTTTTGATTCCCAAAATACTTTCTTTTACCTTCAGCTTGTCAACCTTTGCAAGCTTTTCCTTTCCTTCGGCAGTTTCCAAACCAGCGGCAAGTCTCTTCATGATTGCATCGTCCTTCATGGCAAGTCTAGAGTCGGCTGGAATTTCCGTGCTGTACTTTCCAGTAAGAATTCCAGACGCCAACGGCGACCAGATGGTGGTTCCGAGACCGTGCTTGGCATACAATGGGGCGTACTGTATATGCCAAGAAAAAATCAGAAAACCCCCAAATATTTGCCCCCACTTTTGAAAAGAAAGCCCCACCTCAGACTCGAAACGCTCACGGTGGAACATGTTGTATTGTGGCTGCTCCATAAGAGGTCCAATGAGTCCAAGCTTGTCGGCAATTCTCCACGCGTCGCTCAGCTGCTCAGCAGACCATTCAGAAGTTCTTTTTTTAAAATACGAGCACACACGTCAGTTTCAGTGTCATTTTGATTCAATAAGCCCATCACGGCAAAACGAACCCCCAGTAAAACGCGAGCCCCTTCTCGATCAAGTAGTTGAACGCGCGAACAGTTTCTTCCATGGGCGTGTCGACATCAGGGCGGTGAGCAAAGACTCTATATGATTTTGTTGCATATGGTTTTGATTGTTTGAGGAAAATGAACCAACAGAAAGTGCTTTTAATACTCAACAAGTCCACGTAGTCCAATTGGAGTCTTTCGAGCGCAGCCTTGGTTCCTTCGATAATATGCTTGCGCGAGAGACCCTTGTCGTTGACGCCGTCGCCACCCCTGTTGTGTGTGTATGATATTTTTTTAACATTGTGAACACGAACACTTGCCAAGCATGCCCCCGACGACAAAAAAAAAAAAAAAAATTAAAAACAAGGAACACTCACCAAAAGATCTTGGTGCTAATGACGTATGATGAACGCTTCCATCCAAACTTTTTGATGGCGTTTCCCATGGCAATCTCACTCTTTCCGGAAGCGTACACTGTAATTTAGAACAAAAAGGCGCACACCATTGGCCGTTTTGAAAAAGAAGCGCACGTAAACCAAGTGTTTTACCTTCGGCATTATCAAAAAAGTTGATTCCGTTCTGCATGTTTGAATGATTGGAGGAGTTCCGTGATCAGTGATATCTCAAACAAAACGGTTTGCAACTAAAAACGCGCGCGCGCGCGTGCGCGGGGGAGCACTCACGTTGTAGGCTTCGAGCATGCATTGCTCAGCAATGTCCTCGCCTTTGAGTTGCGCATAGTTTTTAGTTCAAGTGTAGATGATGCGTTTCAAACGGCTTCTCGAACTTTACCGACTTGTCCGCCGTATGTGACCCATCCTCCAAGGGACACTGGATTGGGATGGAAACGGGGGACCGTAAGAATCGATCCCGTACCAAACGGATAGGGCTGGCAAAACACTCACGGACGGAGACCTTGAGTCCAGAGTTTCCGAGGAAGCGATATTCCATGGGAGCCATATTTTTATGATAAATTTTAACAATTGGACGCATTGCCAACAAAAATTGTAAAAAACATTGTCAAAACAAAGCACTTTTGACCGGCGCGGGGATGACGGCCAGACTTACACTCGGACTCCGACTCTCAATGGTTGGCCATGGCAATGGGTTCAGAGGGATATCGTTTATTTTTTGGTGGGAAATGATTCAGGGCCTCCTCGTGGCTCCCACTGGAAACAAAAGTGAATATCTGGATCACTCTTGGCAAACACTGAATCAACTGAACTCATTCTTTTCTGAATAAAACTTAAATTTACAATTCACAAGTTGGGAGCCAGTTGCGAAAGAACAACACGTTCAACAACTTCAAGCTTGGCGTGTCTTACCCAACGCCAAAGGGCAAGCCCAGAAGAAAGTAAAGAAATAAAGTCCCAACGAACGCGCGAAGTAACAACAAATTGATTTGAGGCCACTTAAAACTACACATCAGACTTGTATTGAAGAAAAGAGAGACAAAACCATGCCCAACTAATGATTAGAGAAACGCAAAAAACAAAATCCAGAAAGAAAATAGGTAACCTGTTTTTGTTTGCAATGAGAAAAAAAAGAAAGATAATCAATCCCCTAAGAACTACTACTGTCCTCCGAATCTGGATGACCCAACTGCTGTCTTGTACTGATCGCTGTAATCCCCTGTTCCTTGTCCTGGATATCCGCTGCTTCCATATCCGTTACTCCGTGACCCGCTGTTTGCGATCGAGTTCAGTTCAAGCGAGCGATCAATTGTCGAGCCTCCTTTCTTGTTTTTCACTGAAAACCCCCCAACAGACACGGTAAGTAAACAGAGACATCCAAAAAAACTTTGAAGAATCCGGAAATACTTACATGCAGACATCAACCCCTTTCCAAAGTTTAAAAAATTGAGCACAGCAACGCCAAATGTAGCCAACGACACCAAAATCGTGACGGTAGTAAACATGGTCAAACTGATTTTACAGCTCTTGTACCGCGTGATATCGGACACTGTCCAAATGTCAATCACGCGGTCAACAAGGTATCCAATTCCACCCGACAATCCAATCAGCAGAAAGGTCATGAGAACGTTGGATTCACGCGTGACGGCGTAGTATGCAATAAACAGCAACGCTACAACTCCAATGGGCGAGAAAATTGCAGTGACAGTTTTCGGGATGCCATCTTCAGGAAATGCGAGCAGCACATACTGAACAACAAACGAGACAAAGAAGAAGACATCGATTTTTAGCAGCATCATGTAGATATGGTAGACAGTCAGTCGCTCTGATCATTGGGATGGGGTTGTTGGTGATTAGTGATTTACATCCCCCAAAATGAAAAAAGTTGTTCATTCCAAGGGCGGAATAGCAATTTTTCCATCCCAATCAAAATCAGCGCATCACGTTCAACTGAGCGGTTTGTTCCTCATGCATGGACACTGATCCATATTCCTCTGATCCATATTCCTTCCACTGCTTCCGATCCGCCACGCTGGCCAACCCCACCAATATCCCAATCGCAACATTCAAAAAAAGTAAAAAAGTAAATAAAAAATAAAAAATATGTTCGACAACTCACTTCGCACTTCAACGTCCGCTCCAAGCTCCTTGAAAACGCTCCACCCAAAGATGCTGTACAGTTTGAAAACGAAAAACGTCCATCCAATCAGAAAGATTGCAGAAAGGACAATCACGGCAATTTCGAAGGGAGATGTGCGGTGTATGGTGAACCCAAACAGTTGCAGATTTTGGAAATGAAACATTCCAACAGAAGTTACAGAGATGAGGTTATCTGCTTGAATGTACTGCGCGACAGAGTCGCCAAAGAGTCCCACGTTGAATGCGGCCGACGCCACCAGCTGGATCTTTGACGATGTGATGATCTGTTGCGTGTGTGCCGCCGCGCAAACTCACTCGTTTAGCATGGATTGCAAGGGTGGGAGGGGCAAAGGGTGCAAGGCTTTACCGCATCAAAGGCGAGATAGGTCTGAAAAAACTGGCCAAACAGGAAAATGATTTCGTAGATGGACAAAGCCTGGGCATTAGGCAATACTGAATTTGCAGACTGGTCCAGGTACAGATAGTCTGGATGCGATGCGTTGATGGCCGTGAGAGCACTGAGCTCCTCATAGTGGCTTTTGAGCACCAATCCTTGAGCCACCAGCAGCACAAGAAGCTGCAGCACAGACCAAATGAGTGCTGCCTTTGCCCACCAGTCCTGTAAAAGAGGTAAACAAGAAAAGAGGTCAACCAATGCCGTGCGCAGTATGTTGACCCATGTTGACTCACCAGGCCCATGACCGTTGCGCCTAATCCCGACTGCTCCGCCCTCTCTGGCATGCTCGTCTGCTGAAGGGTGGTTGGGCCCGTGTCCCGCCTGAACGTGGCCGTGTCGTCGATTCGCCGAAGAGTTGCTCCGGAGTCCAAATCCATTTATATTTCAGGTCTTTGAAACGAATGTTCAAATTTGCAGGAACTGCCAATCACGTCACGCAGGAGTCCCCTCTCATATTTATTGCATCGTACAATGCACACCGCGTTGTTTCAAGAAGAAACATTCGGTTGCAAGTGTCCGATAATGACTGCGCGAAACTGGTCTGTTGGAAGGAAGAAAGACGAGAAACAGAAATGCCAGAAACTATGAAAGCCCTCAAAAACCGAATCAGGTTTTGGCCGAGTTGCACTTCTAGCGAAAACAGTATTGCTCATTACGAAATGAAACATCTTGCAGACAGCAAGTCAGATGATCAAACCATCTCGTCTCACGCCCTGGTTGGTGAAATGAGCAAACATCCACTCGTTCGAGGCTGTCTATATATCCAGAACGCATTCTGACTCAGTTTTGGGGTTGCTTATGGGCTCAGCAAATGCCGTGCAATGAAATTTGTTACCAGAACGATGTAAACCATCCTACAGCACGGCAGACACAGTGAAGTTTACGCGGCTGTGCCGATTGGAAGCTTGCAACAATACGCCTCATTTCGCTGGACCTCAGACTTCTGCGACGCCGCATCGTCCATCATCACCATTCCATTTCCGCGAAATGAGCACCTTGTTTATGATGCTGTTTAGCGGCCCATTGATCAACTTTGGATGGAAAGCAGTCGCGTCGTGAGTTTGAGGGGTGCCCCCTAAACATCAGAGTACCACCATGTATCGTAATGCCTTGTAGTTTTCAAAAAATCAGCCAAAAGTTCAAGGAAACAAATTCCGAAACCGAACCACATCATTTTAAATTACAGTTCCCGGTCCTTACAACGGTGATTTCGAGTGCATGATCGCACGTCCTACAAACTGACACGAGGATGTAAGCCGTGCTACTCGTTCCATCAAGAGCATTAAAATATCCGACACAACGCCATTAACGGAAAGTGCCAGTCAGTCAAGTTGTCATGTGGTCAGTTGAACTTGCAATGTGATCAGGAATACTGAAGTCTATTAGCCGCGCTGAGATTGTCTGAAATGTGTATTTAAGTTCTTAGCGGAACAATGGAGGTCGAAATCAACAACGCGGATATCCCACCTACCTCAGATGCAGTGGTGGTCGACAGCGATTCTACACAGCCGACATCAGAAATTATCTCCGGCAAGAGCAACTACGAACGACTGGCGACGCAGATTGCAACCGAGACACGAGCGCTGGCAAAACTCGTGGACGAAATGCTCCTGCAGAGTCCTACCACTCTGGCAATACCACAGCAGCAGCTCAAAGCAGCTGTGAAGGCATTTGAGCAGCTGCAAGACCTGATGCCTGACTATGCCGCCAATCTAGCGCCACTTTTGTCAGAGCTTTCGCAGTCAGACGCAGCCAAAGCCAAAGACATTCTCAAAAGATCAGTCGCGGCAGCCTTGGATTCCTTCAACAATCTCGCCAAAACAGCGGACACTGCTTTTTCAAACGACCCCTCAAAACTTGTAGTTCTCAAAACATTGGATGAAATATCGAACGAGTGTAATTCCGAATCGTCCGCAAGCGTGAGCGATTTGTGCTTACCAGAACTTCCCAAATCCGAAAGGCCGTCCATCTTAGTAAACAGCTCTCCACTCCCTGAAAGTCGAAGATCATCAACCCTCGGCGACGGCCTTGGAAACCTGATGCAGCGTGTGTCCTCCATGCGCGGGCTTCCAACCAAGCGAGATAATCCAAAGCCCATCGCACGGATATCTTCGACTAGTCGAGGAAGACAATCCGTCTCCATCGCGCCCAACCAAGAAATGAGCGCGTTCGTAACAACTGAGTTGAACCAATCACAGCTCATCTCATCGTGTTTGTTTGGAGACCCAAATATGCCTGTTGCAACTGTTGCAAACCTCACCACAAAAGAGCACACACGAACGTTCAACGCGCGAAACAGCGCCGCAGAAAAGTCCGTTGCGCTCTACGCAAGCATCACTGGCGCGAAAATGAAACTGTTTTCGCAACAGACGCGGAAAAAGCTATTTGACTTGGACCTGACAAAATGGGAATCTGACCGGTAAAACAAACCGCAACCCCCCCCCCCCCCCCCCCCCCCCGCCCCCTCAAATCCCACCGCAGCATCGCATCTAACTATTGCATATGCAAAAAACAGTGAAATCCATATCATTGATTCGCGCGAGGACTTTAAACGCACCGAGTTTATCCACGTAAAGAAGGTCCCGCTGTCCGGCAACATGTACTCTGTCACAGCTGACACAGACATGAAGTCAAACAAGTTCATTCTCGGAACTGCGACCATCGAATCCAACGTAAAAATCACGATTCATTCTGAAGACAATGGCGTCAAGAGCGAGAAACCAACCTTTTCCATCACCGGCGAATTCACACTTGGTCGGTTCATGATCATTGCGCGAGACAAGACGGGCCGGCAGCAACGGAATGTCGGCAACAGTTCAGGATGGGTTGCCAAAAAGAGGCTCCTTGGTTTCTCCCGAGACGTGATTCGGGAATGCAACTTTCTCATTGACGAGATTCTTTTTAACGAGGTGGAGCCCGCTCAAAGCCCTCTTTGCATGGGAGCCATTGCACTCGCCCTGGCACCACACTAAAAATATACCTACCACGCTTTTGTTTTGCAGAATGCAGTTGGCATCAGAGCGAAATAAATATATATTTATTTCTATGACCCCACCCAAAAAAGAGACCCATCTTCACTATTCTGAACTTGTCTGTTGCTGCCCTGCGGCAGAGGTTGCTCCGTCATTACCTGCGTTAGCCTCATTCGAACTGTCATTCAAGTGTCCGCCGCGTTCTCCCCCATTGTTGAAGTGTCCACGACCGCGACCACGTCCCCCACCACGGCCCCCGCGACCCCCTCGCCCGCCTCGACCACCCCGAGCACCGCGACCACCTTGGAAGCCACCTTGGTTTTCCATTTGGTTAGGATGGTATCCATTCTGGCCATGATCGACATAGTGTCCGCCACCATAATGCATTTGACCAGGATGGGGTGGACCATAGTAACCTTGCATGGGCATAAAGTTACCACCGTGCATCGGACCATATCCACCGCCTTGCATCTGAGGCGGACCCATGAATCCTCCTTGATTTGGATGCATGTACATACCGGCTGGTGGATATTGCTGATAATGCTGATACTGCTGATTCGGGTAGTATGGACCATTCCCCTGGTTTGGGTTAAAGTACGGACGCCCACCACCATTGCCGCCCATCATCAACTGCTGAAGCTCGTTTGGAGGAGGTGCAGGAGCAGCCGGCCTGCTACTCGAGGCTACTTGGTACGGAGACGGAGTTTGCTGCTCTCCGTTGCTGGACATCATGGACAAAATATGCTTTGATACATCTTGAGCTGGAGCTGGGTTTGCTGAAGATGATGGATGTGCCGGTTTCGCAGCAGATTTGCTTTGATCCACTGGTTTGTCCCCTCCAATCGAAAGCATCGACTTTAAGTCTTTCGTCATCTTATCCATGGGACTTTCTTGGGCAGTTGCAGAATTGACTTTGGCAACCACTTGCTCCTGAGTTTTGGGCTGTTGCTGCTTTTTTTGCGGTGGTGGAATCTGTCCTTTTGTCAAGATTTCCGTGTGCTGCTGCTTGACGTCCGAAGAACTGCCCTTTTTCTGAATGCTTTTGAACGTGTCTGGTTGACCAACATTCTCTGAGCGATTTTTCCACGCACTTTTCGCAGAGGAAGGAGGTGCGGTCGCGGCAGAAGTGTCAGCATTTGTCGAAACGAGACCTCGTGGGTTTGGACCATTGGCCGACTTGCTGAAGCTGGACGGCGCTGCGCTTGCCGCGTGCCGAGCACGCTCCGCAGGATTCATCAGTGGTTTTCCAGGAATACGATCTGGTACGTTAGCCTTTGTTTGATGAGCTGAGGTAATTGCAGTAGTTCCAGTCAAGTTTTGAGGACGACTGATGTTGAGCAAACTGTCTTTGTACACGGACATGCCACGGTTTGGTGAACATCTGCGAGAATTGCCGGTGAGAAAAACCAAGATACTTAAGCAACCGCTGACCAAAACTCACCTTCCTTCCAGACTCACACCAGACATGAACGCAACGTCGAAGACAACATCCACAACACGGCCACCTTCAACTCCAATCACAGTTCCAAGGGCTCCTAATGGAACAATACCCGTTGCAGCGACGCTTACAACGCGTTCTCCAAGCTCAAAGGTTTGGCTTCCACACCGGAATGGCGCGTGAGACGGCTTCAGAACAGAATTTCGAGGAACGTTTGTGATTAATTTGTTCTTTGGGTGGACGGTATCTCCAGCTTCTTTGTAAAGGGCGTCTACGGTTTGCTCGATAATCTGAACAAATTTGCGCGGCAAGGCGCACGCTTGCAGTGATACTCTTTCAAAGTCTTTCACACCGATAGTCTTCAGCCATGCTTTGAGTTCGGCAATACGACTTTGCACAACTTCCGGTCGGAAAAAGTCAACATCCGAGTACGTGTCACCGCCTCGGCTTCGTTCAATGCCTTGAATGACCTCAGGGAACTTGGTCTGACAGAATCAAGCTCATTTTTAGACGAGAACAACATTTTTTCGAAAAATAAAGTTACCATATATTCACGCATCAACTCAATAGCTTTGGTGCTGTACTCCCAGGATGTACCAACTTTTCGCGTCATGCCCAACACTTTTTTGCCTTTGCCTTCAAACTTGATGTTGAGTCCGAAATTGGCTCGCTCATTGTCACTGGCACCATTTTTTCCTCGCGATCCCGACACATTTACATAGAAACTGGATGCCAATTTGGACAGAGTCATCGACGAGATTCTCAAGTTTTTGCAAACTTGGAACGCTTGAGTGTAGCGCTCTTCCCGTTCGGCTTGAATTGCCACTTCATGTGAGAAGAGAAGTTCCTTTTCAATCTTCTTGCTCAAGGCGCGCTAATCCATGCGAAGGGAAATCAGTCATTCATGAGCGATGAACATCGATGATGCAAACTTACCGTCAGTTTAACAGTCATGGCATCTCCAGAATCGCTATATCCTTGCACTTCGCCAAGGGCTCCATAGCTGACAGGACCCAAGAAGAATACGTTGGATCCCACGTAAAATTCATCCACCAGGCTTGGAGGCGGAAGCTCCACATACCGGGGGTCCTCATGGTTTCGGCCTTCAACTACAGTCTGGTACGCAACGCGCATCTCTCCAAATGGACCATTTCCGCTGGCGAACTCTTTCACCAGAGAGCCATCCTCGCTCAGCGTCATTCCTTTCAAAGGCTGCACCGCTGCCACGATTTCAACAGGCCCAATTACAGTTCCGAATCGCTTGCTGTACGTGGTTTCGGATTTTTCGACGGCATCGTAAAACAAATCTTGTGACTGGTCCGTCTGAGGCTCCGACACAACACCTCGCATATCGTTGACGGTGGACCCAATTCCACCATCAGCTCGGTACGACATCATTTCATCACTAACACTGACAACCAATGCTTCCGTTAAAAATGGCCATCCAACAAAGATGCTCTTTTCTTTCAACAGCCGCAGCGCGACTTCCTGCGTGGAAGGGCCTTGAGCTTGAAGCGCGCTCGTCAGCGTGACAACCATCGTTTCCCTTTGTGATTCGGATTGAAACACTGCCACGCCGTGGTACCCCAGGGTTGCATTGTGTGGAAGAGTTTTCAAACTTGGAAAGCCTGGATGAATGTTGGACTGGTTGCCTGGCAACAGCCCAAATTTCAATCCAGCTGGTGCGCTATTGTCATAGTTGATTTTGAGTGCATAGCATTTGGTAATATCTGGAAATGAGGCCGGGGACGGAGAAACGTGGCGATAGGGCCCAACACTTCTGTCTGGGTTATAAACAAACTTGTACGCAGTTCCAAGGCTATTTCGCTGCTTTTCTTCAGCAGTCAGTTGAGCTTCACGCGCTGTTATCAAAGTCGAATAAAACTTTCAGTTGTGAAGAAACGAGCACTTCTTAAAAGATATCCCACCAATCAGAGCGCGAATCAACCGAACTTCATCGATGAAAGGGATCTTCACAACGGCTTCCCAATCCTGCTTCTTTCCGTTCAAATCCAAATCGAATTCAGTTGGGTAGAAGTCCAAGATTGGGCTTCCGGCGTCAGTCATCAGATCTCTGTACGGCGGTGGGATCAGATCTTTCGACGCAGCTGGCAAAACACCCATAAGTTGGTAGAATGGCAGGAATGGCTTTCCTTTTTCGAATTGGATCGGGTCAAATCGTTTAATGTTGCAGAGATCTAATGAAAACGGAATTATTTCGACATGATCACAATGAAATCAATTCACAAACCAGTGATTTTGGGCGCGTAGTGGTAGGGGAAGAACCATTCCCACGAGGGGACACCCCGATAGTAGTACAGAAGCACCCACTGCAGTCCTTCAATATAATGAAAAACGATCTTTGAAAGCTGCTCATGTTCGCGGAAATTGATTTCGAGTTTCTCCTGTTATCCAAATTAGCGGCGTACCCAATTGTGCTGTCAACTTAAGGGTCAAGTATACCCGATAATAGTCTGCCTTCCAGTTGTTGAATGCTTGCTCAACTTCAACGTTTCCCCCCTTCTCATGCATTGCCACTAAATCTTCTTCCTCCATCACCTCGGCAAGATCATATCTTTTCAACACACGCATCCGTGCCTCCAAACTTTCTTCATCATCTTCCTCATCCAGGTCATCACCTTGAAACGACACAAAGAGTTTCTGCGTTTTTTGACTGTGTGGAATCTCCTCTGCGACATCAAATCCTACTCCATGACGTAATCCCAATTCCTTGCTCAAATCCATAATAAACTTGCGATCATTGCTGGATATTTCAGTTGGGAAAAAGATTGCATTTGGAGAATCTTCGTTACTGCGAGGAGTCGTGACGAAATTGCGGACTTGGGTGTATAAAGCCTTTTGCTGATGCGACAAATCTAAAATAGAAAAAACAAGTAAACCCACAGAGTACTCTGCAAACAAAAACTTTCTCCTCTCACATAGCAAATTTTTAGATGGAGGCGTGGCCGCCCCTTGGTTTGCACCTACACCTCGCTTCCCTCGTCTCTTTTTGCCGCCACTGCTGCCGTGACCGTTACCTCCCCCATCGCGTTTTCCGTCAAGGAACATGACGTCGCCGCGTTCAGCGTTAAAAACTTCCTTCTCCATTTCTCCAATGCCGTCCATGAGCATCTCTAGACGACCCAGATTGATGATTCCATCTTCGTTAATATATCCACCCATTTGTGGCAAGCGTTCCTTATATATTTTGAAAAATGTAGCTAGCGCTCCTTCGTTGATATGAAGACCCGGCAGGTGAGGTAAAAAGTCGTTTCCTGGAATTGGATCGAGATTGGATGAATTCGGCGATTGACATTGAGTGGATTTGAAATCGAGTGATGACTAACCAACAAAGAAACTTAGCAGAATAAAGTCATCAATGACCTTTTCCAAATCATAGTCAAAGCCAATCAGAGAATCGCTCAGACTGCGAAACTCCAAATCCAGGTACTCGCGAAAGATGCTCAAGTGCATGAGGAAAAAGTTTTGAGAGTCCGGGTTGCTTGTTGCGAGCGTCTTTTTGTTTCCAGAACCGCCTTTTCCACCAAAAGTAACTTCCTCACGCAAAAGTGCGAAATGGGGTTCGTGAGAAAGGAGTCCGAGCATAATTAAATCTGCGTCCAACCTGGGGCATCAAACACGAAGTATGCGTAAATAAAATAATTTGGGCACAGATGTCTATTCGTTCACTCACCCATAAAGACAGTGACGAGTGTTGGGTACATAGCTGTCGGACGCACGCGACGCGCGAATGTATTCCATAATTTTATGCTCGCCTTCTCCGGGCACATCGTGCCCAGAAAGAATGACCGTGATATTTGCCCAGGCTTCATCCTCCGAGATCTTCTTTGCAATAAAGTATTGCAAGTTTTGCGACAGCCTCGCCATGAACGGGGTGCCTGTTGAAATAGGGTGTGAATAAGCCGCCTGGTTTGCGAAGTGCCTTGTAAAAATGAAAACACAAAGCATACCAGGTGTAATACAGTTTGAGTCAAAAGCCTTATCCTTGGGCAAGTCTTCTCCTCTTGCGAGCGCCTTCCTCCTGTTCTCCTCGGCGTCTCTTGCAGTTCTGAATCGTCTGGATCGCTGCTGGTTCATTTTCGCACGCGGGGCAACACCGTCGACAGCAAGAAAAAACAGCTTCTGCGGCTTGATTTTAGCAAAGAGCGCGTCGATATAGTTAAAGATGGCGAGAAAGATTTGCTCTTCAGTGATGCGAAAGTGCGGATTATCTGCGGAACGGCGGGTTAATTGAATGTCTGTGTCCTACGGTTGTGTCCTCTTACCGTCGTTGGGGTGACTGCATGGGTGGATGATGCCGTTCATGTCCAGGTACAGGTTGTCTGATGGATTCAATCGATAAGCATCACTTCTACCCCACTCTCCAATACTCTGCTTCACCAAAGACCGGGATTCGGTTCTCTTGCACGAGGTTGGAGCATAACGGATACCGCTCGGATATCCATCGAAAGAACTTCGGAATTCCCATTTCACTGCGTGTTTTTTAGAATGATTTTTCATTTTCCTTCACCACACAAGGCACAGACAGACATCATCTTCATATGACATAAATAATACCCCTGGCAATATCCATCCCGACCAGCTCTACAAAAGCTACAAGGTCTTTTAACACAGTCACAGCAATATCCTTCGGCAGCAACTGTAACACGCTTTAAAAAGGAGCCCAGAACTTTCAAACGAAAACCGAACCTTTAACAGTGTCACATTGCCCTCTTGAAACACTTTCAGCCTTCCCAATGCCTGCTTATCGAAAGCGAATTTGGAGGCTATTGCGGGAGCCCCATACACGCTATTGTCAGACAAGGGTGGGGTGGCGGAGCCGTTTTGCTGTTGTGATATATAAGACAGCCGTGCCACTTTATGAACGTCGAGTAATAATGAACAGGCCTCAACTGGATGCCATGTGTACATTTTCTGCTCAAGGACTCGTCGTCAGAATCGACCGCCAACAAGTCACACAATCAGTCACTTACTGGGCATAACAGTTCAGACGGTTTAAATTGAGCTTTGTAACGCATTTTGGGGCAATTGTGAATGTAGTAGCCCATGTAGTAGTATTGTAGGCCCTTTATCATCTGCGCAAACTGCTTTGTCATGGCGCATTCCCGCAACGCGCTATACACGCCCATGCTCATGCTGCGCACGCCTGGAATAGACGGATCGTACATAAAGTATACAGCGCTGACGCAGTGAGGCAAAATGTCCAGAACAGAAACGGCAATCAGCTCATCATTGAGGTAGTACTTTTGATGAAAAGTGCCGAAGCCGGGGAATTGCTGGATAATGGCTTGATTATTTGGCATATCGAAGCATCGTTTTTCGCTTGAAATTTGATTCGGGTGCACAAACTGAAGAAACAAGAGCGACTGTTAAGATCCGCAAGGACATTCCTAAGACTGCACGCGCTTCACCGTTATGGGGGAATCAACAAGAAACCTTTGAAAGCTGGATACTTGCAGCTTTTCCCGTTTGTCCTTGTGTATCAGCATTTGATACTTGATGTAGACATCGAAAGTCTCCTGCTCAAACACTGCGGGGACAAGTTCGACTCTCCAATTTTTCGCATCCTTTTCGGCGCTCAAGATCATATCAACGATGTCCGACGGCGCATTCTTCTGCTGCTTAGGCTGCTTCACCCACGGCTGCTTCACTTTCTTTGCTGTCTTTGCTGACGTTGAATCTTGAACTTCAATGCCTTTAACGTACGTTGATGCCGATGCCGTTTGTTCTGACTGAAGATATGTGAAATCGCGGGTTGCAAACTCGGCACGCGGTTTCACGAATGCAGTTTCGCTGCCTTCTTCGATTGACCCGGATGTGTCCATGCTTTGTGGGGCGGCGTCCATAGCTAATGCTGAGTCATCCTTGACTCCCGATGAATCGCTCGCAACTGGCAATGCGCCGTGCAACAGTCTGCGCAGCTTCTTGACGGCTTTCTTGTTGCCGTGGGACGGAGCGAATGCATGCGCATCGAGCCTGATTGTGTATGCAGGGCAGCAAGTGACGCCCATCTGTGGCTTGTACGCGTACTGACCACTGCGCCGCCAACCACGGTCAATTAAGCTAATGAGAGTATGAAAATACAGGCACAAATGATTGCGTGAGAAGGAGAAGGCGGGTGTTGTTTAGAAGCAAACCATGGGGATCACCTCTGGTACTTCTCTGCACTCGAGTGATACATCCACAGTCCGTTCGAATGCGATGAGTGTGGCTCACTTTTGCAGTAGCCGCAGCTGCTTGCCTCCCCATCGTCAGCAATGACCGCAACAATCGTGTTCATTCTTTTTTCCAATTTATTCAGCAAAATACAAAATAAATTGTCGCACGCCCATTGCCAAACACGGGCCAGTGAGCGCTAATATACACGACTATATGATATTGATATAACTATTCCATTGCACAGGATCGAATGTAACCCAACCAAGATAGATGCCAACGCGTCGCAATTCTCGACAACTGTTGAGGTCTTGCACCTTAGAATTGAATGAATTTTGTCGTTTTGGCGTCCAACAGCACATGCCGGGCGATGCATATTTTCCACGCTGATGTTAAAATTAGGCAATACTCAAGATCAACGAACAACTCAAATAAAAAAGGAGGTTGGGCCGTATGCGGGTATGCTCACCTTGGCTGTTCAAGAAGTGCAGGCACCGGCAGGCATCGATGGTGGATAAAGGACAGGTGCAGGTTGACTCTTATATGCGTCCATTCCAAAGTCCCTATCTCACGGCGGTGACTGCTCTGGTGCAAAAATTTGATTATTGGGAAGCGTGGGTGGTTCCCCTTGAAGAAACACCCGGCAAATCTCGGTCGTTTTGACACAAAAGGAAAAACAGGAAACAAGGATCCAAGTGCAGCATTTGTGATTGGGGGAGATTTTATTACTAGGAGGGGATGGCATTACTGACAACCCAATGCATCCAGATCCGACCCCAGACAAAACCAATTTCCAAAAAAAGCAATGATCGCGTTGTCTTTGATGTGATCACCGTGGAATACGTAGGCTGGAGTTGCAGCAACTGCTATAACGGACATTGCGCGTGTGCTGGTTGGACTTGAAGTGCATGAAGCTGAGTGTTATGATTTTGGCGCGTTTCTTGACGTGCATGGGTATTCGTTTGTGAATGAGAACCGGGTTTGCACAGAGTTTCGTAATTTGTCGACACTAAAAGTGAGTAAGCGGCGTTACGCACACAGCTACCTGTTTTTTTCCAAAGTTTGCAAATCCCATAAAAAATATAGCCAACTTGAAGATTTGCGCAAACCACATCACAAAGCAGACTACACATCCTTCCCCAACTCAAGTTGCTCTCTACTGAACTTACACGTCCCACGATCGTTCTTCCCAAGTCAGCATGAAACAACGCGGCCTCAAAATATTCACGTCTGCTGCATTCTTGACTCTTTTACTCCAGCTGCTGCTTGTTCAAGTTGCTGCAGACGTAGCATCTTTGCATGATCCCGACCAAGACTCCCATTTCCGAAAAGAAAATCCCAAGGTGGACTGGGAAAAGTATGGATATCTCCCATACTTTGTCACTGGCCCATCCTGTCCACTTCACAACAATACCTACGGTTGGAAGGACTTAAAAAACCCCGATGGATCGCGCTACACTTACAGCAAACGGCCCGTTGTTGTGCAAACGGAGGGATGGGATTCGTTCCAGCTCAACTCTTATTTGTTTCAGTATCTGCTCGAAGTGATGGGCTACCGGTAAGTGGATTAACATGTTGATGAAGAGGCGTTGTATCTTACCAAATCAAACATTAAAATCGGTGCATGCAGTGTGCAAATTCCCGTCATGGTGAGTGACGCGGGATGTTAAAAATGTCAAACTTTACTAATACGGCGCGTGGCAGACTGCTGGAAAATACGGACCAAACTTTGCTGACAATGTCGTCGATTTGTCTCTTGAAATCTGTACGTTGCTTCATTCTCTTCACACAGCGTGAGAGTTAACACCAACCATTCCAGGGCCGGAGGACACTGCAAACTACGCGGAAATGACTCAAATTGACCGTATTGCCGTCGATTTGGGCGCCACAGGGTCTGTAGAGAGTTCCCTTTACCCTTGTAACAATGGTGACTAACGCCAAAAAAAAAAAAAAAAAAAAAAAAAAAAAAAAAATTATCAACAGGTATGCTGGAATTATCGGCCTGTACGTGCCCGCTGCGCTAGTCGAACAATACCCCAAATACGGATTCGACTTTTGGAGATTTTTGCTCAATTCCGATGCAACAAAGCTGTTTCCTCCTGCTGGCACAGGACCCAGAATACCAGGCGCTGGCGGCGGTCCAATGTGCGATGGAGTGCCAAAATCCTGCATGAACGGAGTGAGATCTCCTTTATTCTTTCCAAATTTTGGTATTTAAGTCAGAATGTAGACATACACGCCAGAACGATGCAAGCTTCCAGAATCGAACTGCATCGAGCTGTGGATGTACGACCCAGCGTACAGCCCGCAGAATTTCCAGCGTATCATTGATAGTTTGAATCTGAACGTGAGCATCAACTTTCTGGGCTTTGGTGCAGAACCCATCATGCAGAAGGCGCTAGATGAGGGCAAGAACGTGTTTCTGTACAACTGGCAGCCAAACGCCTTCACTGCTGTCAATAACCTGACAAGGGTTTTGCTGCCGGCGACGGATCACGAGCAATATCACGCGCTTTCAAAAGGTGTTTTATTGTCTTCAAAACTGCTCGTTGAATATTATTCAACAATTTCGCGGCAATTCAGACCGAATGAACGCTCGTGTCACAACGGATGTTCCAACCATTATTATCCACAAGGTAAGTGTCCGAAATAATTCCGCTTCTATCGATTGGTACACTATTTTGAAACGACATGTGCAGCTCGCATCGCAAGGCTTTCTGGCCGACTTTCCCGAGTTGGTACTTCTTGCAAACTCCTACCAAGTACTGGATGCTTCGATGAATACCATGCTTCGAAGCACAGTGGAAAAGGGATATAATCATTCAACAGCGGCTTGTGAATGGATGAGAGCAAATGAGCACATCTGGGGCTCCTGGATTCCAAAACCCCCGAAATCTGCGGGTAAAAAAACTTAAGATTTAATGCCAGCTGAATTGTTTATTCATTTACCGCGTCCTTGAAACTTGTCAATTTATCAAGTTGATTGCCCGATTGGATTCGGAAGATATCTCACTGGAAGCGTTTTCACCTGCATTCCCTGCCCATCTTCAACATACAACTGGAAGAACCATAATGAAGGAGCCTGCACGGTACTTCAAAACTGGTGAAAAGGTTCGACCACTAAATTCGTTGACAACCAAACCAGGAATGCCCAGACCACTTGCACTGCCCGGGCGGTCCCGTTGTTCAAGTGAGCAGTGGCTATTGGATGGCAAACATCACAAATACGACACTAGAACACGACCCTGAATTTTACAAATGCCCCATTTTGGGGACATGTTGCTCCTCTGGCTATTGCGAACCAGGAGAGTGTAGCCCGTCATTCAGCGGTCTTCTATGCACGGAATGCGCCAATCCCGACGAGCGCATGTGGAACCACAAGTGCCATAAGTGCGGGCCGGCTGGAGGTGCCAGTTTCTGGCTGATTCTGTTTGGCGCGTTCGCAGGTGCAGCAGTGTTGCTGTATCTTCCGTACGAAGAAGCGCCGACCGTCGAGATTCTCTTTTTCTACTTCCAAGTGACTTACTATATCTTTGAGCATCAAGCGAACGGCATATTCACGCTGCCTGGGTTGAGCACATTCCTGGCAATTGCAAGTTTGAACGTTGATGGAATGGTTGCTGATTGCACGCTGTCGCTCTCTGGCGTGCCGAAACTCGTGTTTCGATACTTCCTACCTCTGCTGCTCATGTTTTACATTGTGCTGATTTACTTGATATTGAGAGCCCTGCAGTCGAGTGGGATGATCACCGCGAGCTCGGCTGGCAAACTGACACCGTATTATATGCAAGGACAGCCGCTCAGCTTGATCTGTTTCCGTGCAATGATTGTTGTTTTGACGTTTGTTGTGATGCCACTTGTGGACTCCAGCTTGCTCCTGTTGAGTTGCCTCTAAATTGTTGTTTTTGCACGGGCGCACTGACACAGACATCGCAAACAGGCTTCAATGCAACACGGTTCAGGAGAAATACGTATTGTACCGGTCTCCATCCGTCGAGTGTTTTGGTTCTGAGCACGGTGGAGGAGCGGCCCTGGCGGTGATCTTCCTGATCCTCCTTCTGATCGCGCTGCCGGCAATGCTCTGGCTTGTCCTCAGCAGACTCCACAAAAGCGGCAACATTACCTACGAGGAAGAGGGAATCTCAAACATTCAACGGCTCTTCCAATGCCTGTACATTGTGTTCAAGCCGGACATGTACTACATGCTTCCCGTCACAATCATTGAAAAGGGGGTCACGTCCATTCTGTTTACAATGCTGATCAAATACGAAGGTGTGGAGTTACTTGCTCGTATCACTGATTCGGGGCATTGCGGGTACTAACAAACTGCGCAACTTAGAAAACATTCAAATCAACGTGTTTATCCTTTTCCTCGCGTTCCTCTGCGCCACACGCATCTACTTCCAGCCATACCACAACCACCTCGAAGCGTACTTGAACCGTGAAATCAGTCTTGGAATCCTTGTCATGATTGCGTACCGGCAGTACACGGAAAAGTACGGCATCACGGACGGCATCATTGCGCAGATTGGCGTGATTGTGTTTCTGCCTGTGATGATGCATGTCATCCGATGGGTCACTGCAAACTACCAAAAACACGAGGAAGTCATCATGTCGCAAGCGAGTAAAGTCTCCTCCAAAATGGGTTCACAGAGTAAACACAGTGTAAACGGAAGTGCAACTGATATAAGCGTCAGTCGCGGGAAATCGAATCCCAGGAAGATGCGTGGGTCCATTGAGAAACTGGAAAAGGTTCCCGGAACGGGTTCGTTGCTCCGAAGCAAGCAGACGGGATCCAAGTTGAATGGGACTGTGAATGTGTCGGCAGCGCATCGGCCGTCAGGCTCAGGCCACGCAATCGGCGAAGAGTCGCTCCATGAAGGCACGCCCTTGAACCCGAACGCCGGTGGTCCCTAACTGTCCTATGCCTTCCAGTTCTCGCTCTTTCTTTTCTTTCCTTTCATTCACGCCGCAATCGATTGATAGACTCATCAATTTGAGAAAAAAATTAAAAGAAATTTTAACGAATGAGGCATTATCGCCTGAGAATAAGAGTGAGTAGCCGAAGACCATTTATTTGCACATTGGATCAAAAATGGCATGTACAAGAGGTAAGAGCGGAATGGGGTGCAACAAAATGAGAATGCTGTGATGGCAAGCTTAGCTGGTGTTTGCTAAAGATCAGTCAGTTAGTTGGCCGCGGAATCTGGCGGAACCGTTTTGGTCTCACCATAGTTCAGAATATCATCCCACACAGAAACTCCTGCCCCTTTTTCTATTTCCGAATCTTGGTTATGCAATGAACTCTTGTCATTTTGTTGATTCGCAGGTGTTCGTGGAGTCTCCGAAGTATCTGCTTTCCCGGTCTTATTTTGTTTTCCGACGCGGTAACTACTGCCTCTCAAACTAGAGGCGCTGCTACTCTTGGAAGAAGTTGAATTGCCTAAAGGAGCATGCGGAACTGGAGTTTGTTTTGCTTCTTGTTGGAAGGCTGTTGATGGGCGCGAAATATCGTCTTTTAATTCGGGCGATGCGGTTGGACTTGAAGCGCTTGAGGAAGATTCAATAAGACTGGCGGCAGTTGCAAGGGCCTGCATTAATAAGCTTTGCTGGCTAACGTTCGCAGAAGCTGTTCTTGAAGCCGCAATCGAATTTTTCTGTGTGTGAGACCTTGATGCGGGTTTCGAAGTTTGCAAGGACTGCATCTTTGGTGAGGCTTTGTTTTCTGCAACGCTTGTTCTTTGAGACTGGTTGGCAAGGCGTCCGTTTGATCGATTTGAAGGTGACGCGGAAACAGATCCGTTGCGAGAATTTACCACCGATTGTTTGTCTGATGTGTTACTGCTTGTTTTTGCAGCCTGTTGAGTCAAGGAAGATTGAGATCCTTGTCTGGGGCCAGCAGATTTGATCCTGTTTGTGATGTTGAGGGAAACCGCGCTTGCGTTTTTCGATGCGGATTTTGACAACCCAGAAGCAATGCGATGGGGTTCTTTTGGTGGTGTCGGCTGAGCAAGACTTGATCGGGCTGCTGCTGCCGAAGCGTTTGGAAGGTTCGCAATGGAACTTTTTTTGGATGAATTTGCGGAACCAAAGGAATTTGAATTGATGGGTGCTTTCTGATTTGAAACGTGCGCATCGCTAGTTTTTCGAGAACTAGTTTTCGATTCTTGTCTTGAAGATAGACTTGGCACCGACTTGTATCGTGCGTTCATTTTGTCAGACGCCTGAGAATGAATTGAATGAACGCTTGCAGTCCTCGATTGGACGCCACTTGATCTGGCTGGACTCTTTACTACGTCACTAGGTTGGTCATGTGCACGCACTCCATCATCACTCAAATTCAACACCGACTGAAACAGCTGTGCAAGGTTGAGAGACTCAAGGCTCTCGGGCGCTTTTGTAACCGAAGGCGCGTTAACTGCTCTCATGACTTGTTCCAGAATTGGAGAGACTTCCTGAGGCAGCGATGCGATTGAATGGTGCAATTCATGAATGCTTGGCGTGGAACTTGTTTCATCAGCGTTCGCGAGGGCATTGATGTAATTCGTGTCTTGATACGGTTCAGAAGAGCCCGGAACATTATCATTGCCATCCGTTGCCACTGGATTTAAATCAAGAACTGAATGAAGCAAAGCGGCAAGATTCATTGAATCGGTGCTTTGGTTTCTTCCCACATCATTTGTTCCGAACACATCAGATTCGCTTGACGCGGTTTTTGGTTGGACGTTTGCGTTCTCCGCCGATCCCGCCGTGCCCTCTGGTAAAAGAACGCTCTGCCGAGGAGTTTCGAATTTCTCAGCTTCATCAAGATTGCCCGCGTGAATTGATTCCATTCGAGCCAAGCTTTCCCTGGGTGTCACAAAGTCTTCACTGCTTGACTGTGCCTCAAGTTTTGGCTCCTCGCCCTCCTGCGCAGTCGCTTCTTGGCCGACAAAAGAAGTGCCCACTTCTTCCTGTACTTTGTCAAGCGCTCCATCGTTTTTGTGCATTTCCTCTCCTTGAGGTTCAGTTGTTTCCGAACGAGGTTTTAAGGGTGCTGCCTCACGACGTAATTCATCTCCTTGAATTGCATGATTGTGAGGCGCATCATTGGATTCGGTAGAAAGAATGGATGCAGAAATTTTGATTCCAACAGGGTCAGATTGATGGCCCAGCAATTCTCCGCTCGTTTGACTCAAAACATCTGTCTCGCCGGTTGAGGAAGGCGACTTGTTGAGTGAGGCTGACGCTTGAGGTTCAATGTGATTCTGGGAGGGAAGTTGAACATCCTTGTTGCCGTTTTCATCTTCACTTTCAGAGTTGGAATCTGCAGGCAACGATGTAGCAAGTGGGCTCCTCATTGACTGTCTTCTGTCAACAAACATTCTTGAAGGCCTGCGAAACACGCTGTCCATCAAATCCTCCGTGTCATCATGAGTTGGAGACATTTTCGAGACTGTTAAACCGGGACTGCCGCTTGTGGGTGAAGCATGGCTCGCACGCCTAATGAGTGATGTGACAAACATGCTTGATTTGCGATCTGGGGATATGCTTGCACGGGTCATGAATGTGGGAGATACGTAATCGCTGTCAGAGTCGCCATTCGATGAAGAGCTGCAGAAAACGATCAAAAATCAGATGAAGGTCAGGCAAGTGGTTTGATGAAAGGTATTTACAGAGATGTGATGCTTCCATTCAAACTGATGGAGGGATTCGAAGTTCCAGCCACTTGCTGTAGACGCGATTTTCGAGGAATATTGCTTACGACATTTAGGGACGGTGAAGATCCTTCTTTGGAAGGGCTGATTGCAGTGCTGGATGCAGCCCCCACTCTGTTCATAGTGACAATTGATTGGGGTCTCGATGATGGCTTTGACGCCGAATTGAGATCTGAAGCACGGTTTAGCATCACACCTTTTTCATTTTAGGATCCTTACCTGGTCTAGAAATCGTGGGTTTTATCCCTTGCTCTTGGCTTGTGTCACCGACCGACGTCGATAGCTGATTGTTTAAATTAACCAAGTTCTGATTGCTTGTTTCTAATGGTGTGATCGTAGCAACTGAGGCTGTTTCAGTTGGCAAACCATCGACTGACTGATTTGAAATTTGTGCAATTTGCTTTGCTGTGGTCGGAGACGCGCCAAGAACAGCTGACGCTTGAATTACAGTTTCTTGATCTTCTTCGCCTTCTGAATCTGAATCAACAGGCAAAGTGACGTTCAAGGGGCTCTTGGCAGATGGCCGTCGATCGAGCATTTGTCTTGATGGCCGACCGTGTATGCTGTCAATTAGGTCCTCCATTGTTTCGGTGTAGGCGGGCGGGAAGCTGATTGTGCCTTCCATCGACGTTGGAGACAGCTTGCTCGCCCTTCGTATTAATGAAGACACAAGCATGCTTGGTTTTCGGTCAGAAATTATGCTTTTACGATTGAAAAATGGCGGCGCTGTGTATTCTTCTTCGGATGTGCTGGAAAGTATTGATCAGTTCTACTGTTGATAGTGTGAGTGAAAACCTGCTTACATTGATGCAGTACTTCCATTGAGATTAATGGAAGGACTGTTTTTTTGTGCTGTGTCATTCCCTTGGGTGTGGATTTGAAGTGGTGCAGTTTCTGGCTGCTCCAGCGTTTGAGAAAATGTTACGGATCGTTTTACCGACTCTGCAGACGCTGATAACTTATAAATTGAGCCAGAAACTGAACTGGAAAGAAGCTTGCTCTGACGCGGTGCCAAATCAGCATTTTCATTTTTAACCTCGACATCGGTTTCATGACTGTTATCAGTTGTGGACGGAGAGCCCATATTTTCAAGGGAGCCGCTGACGGTAGCGACTTCCTCAAAATCGTCACCATAGCCGTTAGATAAGCTCATAGAGCTACCTGAAGGCTCTTGATCTTGACCTTGATTCACTGACCGGTTTTGCATCTCATCTAATTCCCATTCGTCATCTGCTTTGTTTTCGCGCACATCATGGTTTCCATTCGAAGTAGGCTCGACTGTCGTTTCGGACAGAATAACGCCCTCTTCATAATTTTCATTCACACCCGCTGAAGCAGACTTGGATTCATTATCTCCCTGACGTGATACATCATCCGTTTGCCTCGTGTGGTTTGTGCTGGTTCCAGTGTCGTCAGCTTGGTTACCAGGAAATGCAGCCTCAACTGCTACTTTCTCCTGCACAACTCCATTTTCTCCAGTCGTGTCTTGCTCAGCGATGTTATCGTCTGATGCATATTGGTATTGAAGCACTTCGTCATCATGATCCTCTTCAGCCTGCGCATCGTCAGCAGCTGGAAAACCCGCAACATCAAAGTCGTCTTCGTAGTTGATGGATTCTGCGCTTTTTGTGTGGGCATTTAAATCGGCTTCGGATGGAATTCCCTGGTTTTGGAGGTGTGGGTCTGGCAGTGGCTTGGCCCCCGCGGATCGCTCGCTGTCAACCGCATTTGATTCTTCGTAACTGTTCAACTCCTCTGTGTTATGTTCGGCTGTCAGTGTATCGTGGCTTGACGCTGTTACATCCTGCATGACTGGCACAGATGTTTCCGACTCCTTGGCTTCACTTTCTTCGGACAGCTCCTTATGCGATAAGATTGATTCTTTTACTATGGGTGGAGTATATGTGACTTGATCTACATCGACTTGCTCCAACGGCACTGCAATTGAACCTACGACAAGTTGTCCAAGCTCTTCTGTCTCATCTACCACAATCTCTTCCCCAGGTATGTCTTCTACTGGCTGCGATATTGGACCTGTAGATATTTCCAAGGTCTGAGGCGGAGAAGTCTCTTCGCATGAGGGTGCCGTACTATGAGATTCGTTCGCATCTGAGTCACGCTGGACACCTTCTCCGTCACCATTCGCACCAGCCCCTGACAGATCTGCCAAATCTGTCAGATTCTGACTACTGAATGCGACTGATTTCTTTGAAGCCAAATCCTTAGAACTCGTTTCGCGCGACATTAGCTTTCGTTGCGAAGATTCCACGCCCGTCAGAAGCCCCTTGTTTGGACGCTGCACGCTGTCAGACCGACTGTTCGTGTTATGACTGACCTCGTTTGTTCCTTCCGCCGATAGTACGTCCTCGGCAATGCTCTTACCTAAATCGGAAAGAGCGTTGTTCAGGTGGCCAACGGCTGCATCGAGTACTGTCTCTTCATCGACTCTTTCTTCGCAAGTTCCGACGTCATGCTCCAAAACTTCACCCTCGCCAATACCTTGAGATGAGTCTTTCGCATCTGCGACTTGATCAACCTCCCCAATTCTGGCTTCAGCTGGCGTCTTCTCGTCATTTCCGATATTTGGCTCGCTGTGGCAATTCATCGAACGCTCATCAACATCATATCCATCTGCAAATGAACTGATTGTTTCGAATGAAGCCGCCGTGTTTTCTTCTTGTGTTGGTTCTGGTGGTGTAGAAAAGTCTCCCTCCCAGTCAGCTTGGTGCGCTTCCACAATCGGCCTTTCTGCGAGATTCTCATCAAGCACCTGACTTTTAACCGTCTCATCATGAATAACTGCGTCGGTTAAAGTTTCTTTGGATATGGATTGCGGGCTCTCGTATTGTGCGACTCCGTAGATGTGCCCCTCTTCATCAAGTTGCATATCTTGGACGAGATTCATTGTCACATTTTTATCAACATCTGCTTCGTCTGAAGGATAATTGTCGTATGGATCCTCAGCAGTGAGCGTTTCACAAGTTTCCGCCGCAATTTGCGAGCCTTCTCGGATATCGTGAAAGGACAGATTCGAAGCGGACTTTTCGAAAAATTCTTCCAGAGCAGAGTTCACCTCATTAGCATCAATTTGTTCGTCATGAATTGTCATTGATTCCGTCTCTTGCAATGCGGAGGAGACTTGTTTATCAAGCCCAACAGCTTCGGGAGGTTCATCAACTGCAGAAATAGCTGCAATGTAGTCCATTGAGGCTGAAACATCTCTTTTACTTCTGCTCTGACCGATATCAATACTGTCTGCAATGCTGCTTTGAGATGTAAAACTTCCTGACTGATGCTGTTGCAAGCTTTCTGAAGCAAAATCCTCCGAAATGGCCCCATGCAACTGAATTTGCTCTGCTGATTCAGAAGGGGTTTGTTCCACACCGGGATGAGATTCATAAATGGAGCCTTGCTCGCCTTCGTTTGATGCAGTCGCATTTTCCAGTTCCGTGAAATCTTCAAACATTTCATCCGCTTGAATATCGTATTCAACCTCTGGAACCTTCATATTTTCGGCAAGAGTTGCTCCCTTGTCGGCCGCAGAATTTCTGACGTTTTGATCATTTTCATGCACAACCTCCACCGTGTGACTTGCTTTGGAGACCAAATCTTCCTTAACAGCCATAATTTGTGAAGTAACTTCATAACCGCAATCGGATCCAAAATCGCTGAATTCGGAGCCTATCGGGTATTCCGCTTCGCGAGATGGACGAGCCGTGCTTGGCCTCAATTTTGCAGAAATGGTCGGCGCAGAGAGTCGGCCTATCGTCGTTTGAATTTTGCTAGTAGTTGGCGCGGAGCTGGCGGGTCTTTTGTTTGCTTCGATTTGCTTGAGTACCTTTGTTTTGTCCGCAATTGTCACCAAAAAAAGGTTCTGCGGCGAAATTAGACTTCAGCTTACCTTGTCCACATTCCCGCCTAATCTTTTGATGTATCCAATCAACATGATTTCAGAATTTTCAAGAGGAACAGAGGACAGGCTGCTGATTTCTTGAGTCACATCCAACTCTTCCGATGAGTTGCCAGGTGACACTGATGGTGGCATCCCGCCCACAACTCTCACGAGCTCATGCAGCAACAGCATCGTTGCATTCAAGTCCCGCTTCTCGTACTGCTTCTTTGCCATCTCAAATAGTTTCAAAGCAGGTGACATCTTCTCAGCCTCCATCTCCATCTCACTCAAATCATCGTGGACTTCAGCCTTCTTTGCCACCATCACAGATGGTGCGACTCGCTTCAGTTTCGCTTTTGATTTGATGTGGTGCAACTGCGGAATCACTTTGTTTGGATCAAGGCCATATTCACGCAGCCGTTTGGCGCTCATTTTCGTCAGTTGAGAAAAGAGCTGTTTTTCGGTCAATTCGAGGGCAGGTGGCTTTTCAGCGTACAGCATGGCGGCTTTCCACATTGTGACGGGGTATGCAGAAAGATATTCAGGGTATTTTTTGGCGTTTTCGACGTTCTATTTAGAAATACATCTTATTAGTTCGTTGGTATTGATTGAAGGTGTGATATTTCTGTTCAATACCATTGGGAGGCGGTTGTGTTTGGAGTATTTATTTTTTTCGCCGCGAATGTGATGCCGAATTGCATGCTGTTGTTCGAGAGGCAAAGGTTGCGTTATTCATTCTTTCCCACTATAAACCCACTCCCCTCACCTCGATATTGCGATCCAGCTCCCGCTCTTCTTCTGTCTTGCAGTTCCGCTCCTCGTGCGCAACACGGTCCAGATGCACTTGGTTCCGGTTAAATTGCCGTTTCGGTATCACGCGGTTGTCCCCTGATATCTGAAATATCTCGGTCAAGAATAGTAAGGAGCGCTCAAAAAAAATTCGGAGCTCACCAATCCCACATTCACTAAATGCTTTCGAATGTTTGAGCTGCTGAAATAATCTTGCAGTCCTTCATCCAAAAGTGGTTCGTACAATCTGTAACAGGATCACTGAGCGGATGAGACAAGGATGAAGAAAGACAACGAACGGCATTTCGCGAGTCACGAGGTTCACATCATAAACGCGCTCTCGCTCTCGTAAGGTTGGGATGCGCCGCTTGCTATTCTCCGCATGTCAATGAATATGATGGAAAGAAGAATGTCAATATCCACCTTGGGACTTGTTGAAGGCCGTCTGATGCAGCATCTGCAGTGCCTGATTTGAAGCCACCTTCTTGCGTAGGGTGAGATTGAAGGGGTTTAATCGAAGCTGACGTAAAACTCGGCGATGAAGACGCTGAAATCGGCCGCTGCTTTGTTTTCGATTTGGCTGTTCCAGGTGAGGGTGGTGGCTTCTTCGGTGGTTTCGGGTGGATGAACAAGCTGGACGATCCAAACGCGGATGTGGGAGTGGGTTCTTTTCCACCGGCGAACTTCCTTTGGGACTTCATTCGGGATGCTGCAGCAGGCGGAAGGATCTTCTCTGTGTTTACAGCAGGTCAGGGCGTGCGAGTTCTGTTTCGGTTGGGCCGACCAAACACTTTTGACACAAAGACGTGTCCTTTGTTTCAGTCAAATTCTTAAAATCGCGGCACACATCTCTTGTGTGTGCGAGCGTGGCAAGCGCAGCATGCTGATGAAGGGAAGCTCGGGTGAATTGGAAATAAAGACGGCCTTTCATCGTGAGCAAACTTTTATAAAATACCGCAACCGCATGGCAACAAGGAGTTCGGTGCTCACATGGGGCAGCAGTGGGTAAGCAATGGCACCGCTTGAATGAGAAGAACGCTTGGTTGTAATGCGCCAACCATCGACATGGACAGGCTCGTTGACAGTGACTCAGACATGATTCCACTGCCGAAGCAAGTGCCCGACCCGGTTCTGGGCGAGGGCTGGGTTAATTCTGCCTCGTTCGGGCTCAAGCATGGGGCCATCGTTGTGCGTACTTGGCATGTCTATCCTCCGATGTCTAATGATTACATAAACTCAACAGTTGTCGTCGAGCCGCGAAGATGGAGCACTGCTAGTTTGGGGCGATAACCAGTATGGTAAGTGTTCTGTCATGATAGATATGCATGCATTCTATAACTCATGCCACAATGCGATGAAGGCCAACTTGGAAGATCCAACCCTCGCCGAATCGTTTCCCCCGTACGTGTCGATGCGCTTGAACTCTTCAATACCATAGGAGTGTCGTGCGGCGATTCATTCACTGTCGTCGTAACATCGTGCGGAAAGGCGCTGTCCTTTGGATCAAACACCTTTCATCAACTGGGCCACTCCTTTGACAAATCGCAGTCTGCGAAACCAAAACTGGTCAGGTATCTCCCTTCCAATCCAATCTCCGGTGACTCGGCAACGATGCCAAAAGTAGTTTCCGTGAGCTGCGGCTCGAAACACACGCTCCTCCTCACGCGATCAGGCAGTGTTTGGGCGTTCGGCGACAACTCCGGCGGACAAATTGGGATGGAATCAAAACTGAGAACGTCAAGTGGAGCGTACCTCATCAAGAGCCTTTCATCTTTCAGCGTCAAAAAGGTTGCTGCAGGTTTGCATGCAGCGTGCCCGTCTGATATCTTATTTTGCTTCTAAAGCCCCTTTCGATCAAAACTAGGGGCCAACTTTTCCCTTGCATTGACAATTTCCGGAAGCGTCTTCTCCTGGGGCTTCAATACTGTTGGCCAATTGGGTCACGGAAACAAACTCCCTTCACTCTACACACCCACAAGAATTGCAAAACTGAATAACATTGTGGATATCTCATGCGGTGGGAGCCATTGCGCTGCTATTGATGCGAAAGGAACTTGCTTCGTGTGGGGATCGGGATCACACGGACAGACTGCTTCCATCGCACCGGGTTGCAACATTCCATTTCCATTGATCGGTATGGATGGATGTGACTTTGGACCAATTGAAAGTGTCGTTTGTGGCAAGGCCCATACTGTGGTTACAGCGAAACGCCGTATTGGTGACGGATCCGATAACTGGTGCCTGAAACTGTACTCGTTTGGATCCAATCGTTTGGGGCAACTCGGAGTCGGAAATCGTCTGGATAGAAATTCACCAAGCTTAGTCATTCTTCCGAATGCCTTGTCACTGGATACCTCACACGTTGTTTATGCTGGATGGGGCGATCAAATGATACTTGTTTCAGGATCGAACCCATCAAAGCCGAAAGATGATGATCCAGAATATGGTCTCTCTTTAATTCAAGTCAAAGAATGGGTGCGCGAAATCGATGCTGACTCTTCATACCTTGCTGGATCTCTGCTGGTTGCGAAACTGAGACAAGTTTTCGGGTCGCTTGCGTTGTTGAATGCTTCTTTTCTTGGCGACAATCACATCACTTCCATTGGACCTCTCAATCCTGCAATTTCTCTGAGCGATGTCAGGGAATGTTTTCAACTCCTCGCGAACATTCAGAATGAGAAATGGGGACTTCGGGTCAAAACGATTCTCAAAGAAGCAATTCACACCATGCCTTTATCAATGAGCTCGGAAAAAATCAGCACGAGCAATCCGGAAAACCTGCGCGCCTTCCTTATACTGCTCGAAAATCCATTCAATTTGCCGGAAAAGCATAGTCTTACTGCCATTACGAAATTAGGGTCTGCATTCGAGCGGCTGAAGCCGGATCAAAAGCTAATCTTGGCGAAGTGGTGGTCCCAGAATCCGTCACTTCTTGAAAATTTCAGACGTGCAGTGCGTTCATTCAATTCGGCGCTGTCGTATTATACCCTTGCTCGTATCAATCCGCCTACAATTATGATGCTGAATCTGCTACAATGGCTATGGACAGTCAATAATATGCCGTTTACAGACAACGACCCACTTGAATTCTCTCACACGGATTGCACTTCCCTTTCAGCAATATCAAAACCTCCAACACCAGTCCCCCAGCAACGTTCACCTACTGAGAATCCCTTTGTTACTCCAGCTTACAGCGCACAAACAACAGACGTTCACATGCCTCCAATGACCAATCGAAGTTTCGCAGCAGACCGAAACTCTGAAGCACAAACAAATGTGATACCTTCATCCAACTCGTTACCTCGGTCTTTCATGTCCTCCATGGGTACCCTGCGCGGAACGCCTGCCTTCTCAATCGAAATCGATGCGAGACACGTTCCAATAAATCCTGAAACGGGGCAGCCGTCCATGTCTCACCTTGCGCGTCTCGCGGCACAAGCATTCACTGCTCAAATGGAATCTCTTCTCAAGACTGAATCCCCAAACATTGTTCTCGGAGCGCGCCCCAGTCCAAGATCGCTCATTCCGCACGCGGAATTTGTGAACGAAGCCTTGAGTGCGCGTATAGATTTCAAAAAGGACTTCATGAGTTACTACGCAAGTTTACGGCCTCAGGTTTTTGGAACGAATCGCGCAACTGGCGCTGCTGGTCCCTTCAGTTTTTGCAAATTCCCGTTTGCTTTCACTCTTGGTGCAAAGGCGGATTTGCTCATGCTCGACTCGCAAAGGCAAATGATGGAGATGCAAAGTATTTCGCTGGTTCAGCATTTGCAGTCGGCGTCGTTTGCGTCGGATCGTTTGAATACGAACGTTCCACCGCCGCCGAGGGCGGATTCCATCTTCAATACCCTTGCGGTTCGGCGGAAATATTTACTAAAAGATGCCTTTGAACGTGTCAACAAAATGACTGCATTCGATTTGAAAAAACCGCTCAAAGTCAAGTTTCTTGGTGAAATGGGTGTGGATGGCGGGGGTGTGTCGCGCGAGTTTATTGCCCTGTTTTTTCGGAGGCTCACTCGGCATTCGGACATGTTTGAAGACGTGGATTTATCAGGGAGCGCGGAACAACAAAGAGGAAGAGGGTACATTTGGTTTAATCCACTAAGCTCACGCCCAGCTTCTGCTTACAAGACTGTTGGTCGCGTGATGGGAATGGCTCTGTTCAACGGCTGTTTTTCCTCGGTTCCATTCCCCTGCGTGCTTTTTAATAGGTTATTGGGGTGGCCCGCCACCTTGGATGACTTAGCCTTACTTCAGCCTCATACAGCTAAATGGTTGCGCGAAATGCTCGCACACACTGACGAAGAAACGTTTGCAGATGCGTATTACGGAATGGAATTCAGTGTGACTGTGAAAACAAGGAAACAGGGTTCGCTGGATCCACTCATTGAGCCTTACAAGAACGTGAACCTGCCGGGTCCTTATGGTGGACAGGCGGTGACGTTTGAAAATCGCAGCGACTATGTTAGGGTGATGGTGCATTGGTACACTGGCGGCCATGTTGAAGATGCTTTGAAAGCATTTCGGACCGGATTTCTTGAAGCGTGCGGCGGCCCAGTGCTGGATCAGCTTTTGCCTCAGCAGCTTGAGACTATGATTGCCGGTAAAAATGCCCCCGAAGTCAATTTCAAGGATTTGGAAAAGGTTTGCACATATAAGGAGCCCTACTCCAAGTCGCATCCTGTGATCAAGCGGTTTTGGTGAGACGATGTTTCTTCTATTTTGTGCGTTGGTTAGTTCACTTATCTATAATCGAAAAAAAAAGGTCCGTGTTTCATGCGCTCCCTGAGGACTTCAAATTCAAGTTCCTGAAATTCATGACAGGAACCGATACTATTCCGCCCATCAAGGGACTTAAGGAAGTTAGCCTCGTTATTCAACCAAGCGGTGGTAGTGGGGCATCAGATGCCTCAAATGCACCAGAACATCCATTGTCAACAACTGCGGGTGCATCGTCACCTTCAACAAGCACGCCCGCAACAATCGAATCCGCAGCAAACATGGTAAGAATGCGCGGTAGAAGAGATACAACTACCTTTCTGCGATTGGCCAGCGACATGAATGCATCGGGAGCAGCAGCAGCGGCTAATTCAGCAACGTTTCCAAACTTTTTTGGCATTTTGTCAAACCGATCCAGTAATTCTGGACCTTCAACGACATCCGCGTCATCCTCTTTGGGAATTGATCCAACCTTGTCTGGACCTGTGTCTCCTTGGGAAGAGGCTCTCCGTGAGCGAGATGACGATGATGAAGAGGAGACTGATGATGACGACAGTGACAGTGACTATGAACCCAGTCATGAAGAATATGGCAGCCCCGTATCGGACTTTGAATGGGATCCACAACATGAAGCCATGATGGGTATTCTATTTCCCCCGTCGTTGGAGGATATGGAAATGGACGAAGAGAGTAACGACGACATCCTGTATGATGCTTACGGCCATTTGAATCGCATGGACTCGGATGACGAGTTTGAAGACGCGCCGCAAGAGTTTGAAGAACAGGGCGATAATTCAGGAATTACCCATGGTCAAGGTTTGGCCGATGAAGTTGGTGAATCAGAAAGTCAAGAGGTTCAACGAAATGGAGACAACAGTACCGAACTCGGCGGCATGCAAAGTAACGTAAACGTAGCTTTCAGCGGAAATGATGTACTCATTGGAGCCGTTGAGCTCAATCTTGACCACGATGAGTTTGGCGGTAGTGATAACGACAGGCGTCAAAATGAATCAGGCTCTCACTTGAATGCGTCGGGAAGTGGGAGTGGTGCTGCCAATCCTGATAATGCCACTTCTGGTCCCACCCGAGCTGGCGATGAAGCATATGAAATGCCCGCTTCGCGCGGAACAAAACGGCATCGAGCGGAAGAGCAGGATGAAAATGAAGTGGATGAATGGGAAGGACATATTGTTCAGGAAGACGCCATGGAATCACAAACTTCTCAAGCACAACAAACGGCTTCTACATCTACCTTGCAGTCCTCTGAAGTGGTTCACGTGCATCAGGAAAAAGGAAAACATCCTGCTCACAAAAAGTCGCGTCATGGTAAATCGCCAATGAAAGCTACCGTCCAGTCAGCAGCACCACGCAGCAGCAATGACTGGTTGAAGGACGTTGTTCTTGATGTGTCTTTGAATGAATCAGCTGCAGATGCGAGTATCGACGAAAATCGACTGCCTGTCGCGCACACTTGTTCATTTGTGTTGGACTTACCTGCGTATCAGACCGTTGAGAAATTGATGGATCGGCTGGTCTATGCGGTTGAGAATTCCGGCGAATTCCACCTGGTTTGACGAGAAATGAAAAGTTGCTGAGGTGGCCTTTGGTGGGGTTTTGTTGTTGAGAGGGAAGTTGTATAATTATGATTGGAGTGTGTGAAGATCTTCGTTATTATTGCTTTACGTCCTACATTTTATTTCGTTTCTTTCCTTCGCATTCGGTAATAAAATGCTAATGATCATACCTTACTGCAAGTTCTTGAATTTCGATGCACCTCCATTTCCACCACTGATCTGCGCTCCGGTGCCACTACTACTGGCCCCATCACTTGCCTTTAATACTGATGCCTGGCTGCCGTGTGGTTTGTTTGCGGCAAAACCTCCCCTGTTTCCAAAGCCAGTTGAACTACTTTTAAAACCTCCTCTTGAAAACCCGCCTCGCCCCCGGTCTCGACCAAATGAAGCACCACCACCACCACCCCGAGAATATGATGAAGATGCACCACGCCCAAACCCACTACCACCACCAAAACCCCCTCGGCCACGCCCAACACTGCCTCTCCCACCACCCCCATTAAACCCATAAAAGCTGGCTGGAGCACCACGTTCGCCCTTCACCACCCTTGCACCTCCCAACCAATAAGAGAAGCGCTGTTTATGTATTGAAAGCGCAACGGCCGGTTGCTTGAAATATTGCCGATTCAAAATTGGCAGACTTGATTTCAACGAGACGGGTTCGGCAGCATTGTACCGTTCGATATCAGCAGCAGTTTTCGTTTGCATTGATTTCTTTGTGCGCAATTGCAGCCGTTGCTTTTTGGACTTGCGCAATTGGTTGTGTGGCTTCTTGAGGGTGATGGGAATGTGGGTGATGCGTCGTGACCAGATGTCGTCCTGCGCCGTCCAAACACGAGCATTAAGAAGTTGTAAATGGGCAATCATTGAGTATGTGCCTAACCTGAGTGGAAACAGATTCGCCCAACAACACAGTTGCAGCAGATACAATGACGCCGCCGCTTTCAAACTTGGACCGCTTCATCTCCTCCTCATCACTATCGACTTCATACACTCTCTCCACGGCAGTGTAGGAGTCAGTTGGGTCTGTCTCCACGATCGAAACTTGCGCAAGTTGTGAGTCGAACAGCCGGAACGAGTGCGAGTCCCTCCCGGCTTCCTCCGCCTGACCGTTGCTGTCCTCCGCCTGAAGGTTGCTGGCATTGTTGTCGACATCCAATTCTTCTTCGAAATCAAACTCGAACTGTTGCCCGAGGAGCTGCTCAAGGCGGAGCTGCTGTTCTGATTCGGTGCTTTCCATTGAGAAAAGTATTTAATAAATATTTAAAAAAAAAAAAAGGATCACATATCGCATGCCAAGCAACAGAGACGCTGCCGAAGAATACGTCGACAAACTACTTGCAATGGATCCCATACAGCTGGCAATTCACGAGACTCGGTTCATTGTTCTTGAGCGTTTTTCGCGAGTGACCAATTACACGAGTACATACCCCCGAAATCGTGTTGAACTGCTCACTCCTCTCTGTGTTCTAACTTCCAAGTTGCAGTGTCTATACTTCCAAACTCCTTCCGGCTTTTGTCTCAGCCGCCGTCAATTTCAGCCGATCCGTCCGAGAAAGACACCGATGGCATCATAGACTACGAACCAGCACGTGTTTACCTCGCAAAGTGGCATCACAACCTTCAAATTGCTCGTGCTAAAGAAGCGAACGAGCTTCATGCCGAAGGTGTGTCATTTTTTCGTGAATGTTTGCTGGCGGGCTGCTCACTTTGTCTTTGGTAAGGGGACGACAATCCACTCGCGGCCTCAGTCATTTCAGATTCAGGAAGGCTCGCAATGCTCAAAGAGGATAACGAGAAGGTGGCGGCTGTGAATAAACCGAGACTCGGCGTTTGGGATGAAACTGTGTTGGCGGATACCGGCATTGGAAGCTTTGTTGTCCTTTCAGTACGCAGAGCCAACTCCCCCCCCCCTTTTTTTTTTCCTTCTCTACACATTGACTCAGTTTCTAAGAAAGTCTCTGCATAGACTGATACCACCCCTCCACCTCCCCGAGTCTCTCGCCAACCGCCACTGTCGCTCCAAGAATGGAAACTCTACTTTGACGAATTTATTCCCGTACCCCATCCGCTGCCACGGCCGTTACGAAGCACTGCGGAACCGTCCGACCTGTCCGAAAGTGTGATCCATGTGTCGACAGAAGACGCCTCCGATGCGTCGTCGCCAATAAACGAATACGCCACCGCTGGGGACGGAAAAATTATCGTCGCGTTCACTGAAATACAGCGGCGAATATTTGTTGGCGGGGTGGATGCGTCTGTGCGACCGCAAGTATGGCGCTTTTTGTACGGCCTGTACCCTTGGGATTCAACGCATGCGGAGCGTTTGAGGATCAAAGCGGAGAAATCAAGAGAGTACTGGCGTATGAAGAATGAATGGATTGATGTTGCTGAGGAGATGGAGCGTCGGAGGCACGCAGGCGGGAATGAGGATGGTGCTGGTGGTGATGGCAGTGATGAAGCGGGTGGGAATGCTGCTGAAGAAATGTATAAGGATGCATCTACACGCGTGGACAAAGACGTTCCAAGAACAGGTTTGTGCACTGTCCGACAGGACGTAATTTTTGGGCATCTGCGCGACTTACAGACTTTACCATCACCAGACCGAAGCCATACGTTCTATAACGACGAGAATTTGAGTTGCGTTCGACCCTCTGGTGTTGGACCTTTTTCGCCACATCAAAACTTGCTGCGCGATATTCTCATAACATACGCATGCAGCTATCCTGGATCAGATAAAATCGGATATGTACAAGGAATGAGCGACTTGCTGAGCCCGATCCTGATTGTGTGCGACGGAGATGAAGTGGACGCGTTTTGGATGTTTGCGCAATACATGGAATCAAAGGCAAGGACATGACTTTTCACTGTTATTTGTACGTTAACAACCATTACAAACAGAAAAAAAACTTTCTTGTGGACGGAAGCGGAATGCGCATGCAACTCGAGACGATGCAAAAACTGCTGCGCACAACAGACCCTACACTACATGCGCACTTGATGCGACTTGATGCATTGAATCTCTTTTGCTGCTTTCGATGGTTTTTGTGTGCTTTCAAACGCGAATTTACCCTGCAAGACACGTGCGTGATTTGGGAAGTTGTCGAAAGCAAATGGGCGGCGGGCGGGCCGGATTTCATGTACTTTATCGCGCTCGCAATTTTGGATGAACATCGGGACGCAATTTTGCGGTGTTTGTTGACGTTTGATGAGTTGCTGAAGGTGATTGGATTTCTGATCGCTGTTAAGTTTTTTCTCACGCGCTTCTTCAAATTTAATTTCCGCCAGTATGTGAATGATCTATCGCAAACGATTCCTGTGAATTCAATACTGGAAGCGGCTGAATTACTCTACCTGCGGTTCCGTGTTCGCGCAGCTTCTGTCGGAGCAATACCTTCACTTGCAATCTCGGAGGCATCATCCAACTCGTCAGTTAGTGCCCGAAAGCGGGGAAATGGAAAGGATAAAAAAGAAAAGAAAGCTGTCGCAGAGCAAGTGAATAGCAGCAGTAGCAGCAGTACTGCAGCCCCAATCAGTTTGTTGGAGGTTCTTACCAGAATGGAAGCAAATGAACACAAGGAAAAACCGGAGGACGATCGGAAGCAACGATAAACTGAGGTGCATGGGATTTGGGATGGCGTGGACGTTTGTTTGAAATGATCGATCAATGTCTGTTCGCCCCTGTATATCTTTCTCTTATTTTCTGGTTGTTCTGGTTCGAGTTTTGCAGTGATAAATACCGACACATAATCATTCTGTACATTTCCAACGGGAGCGAAAGAATATTGGCATCTGGAACGCATGAACAAGTTGACAGACTGAAGGACTTATTTTTGTTGCTTTGATGATACATAAGAATCTTTGTGCTGGAATGGCCGGACCCTTCCTTTCACGTTTGTTTAAGCGTTGGAATCTGCAGCGGCGAGCATCACATTGCGCACCCTTACGGCCTTGACATAGTCAGCATTCGCCCTCTGGTAACAAGTGGAAAAAAAGTGTGAGAAGAGTCCGGAACCAGTGTTTCCGAGAACACGAAATACCATCATCAGGAAACCGCCAAACAGAATCATGATGTATGCAATCATATCATTTTGCTTCGCAATCTGCTCCACACGGTCATAGTCTTCAGGGTTGTATCGTGCAGTGATGTCCTCAGCTTCGGCGTCCTTGTCCAGCACAATCATTCCGTATCGCATGAACGTGATTCCGAGACCAGAGCGGGCGCCGCACTGCGAGGGATAGAATGGGATACAATGTCAGAACAATGCATCTTTTTTTGGTTTGGAACATGGAATTTGAAATCAGTTGTACCCTTGCAGCATGGGAAGTTGCCAGCATCGTCGTCATCATGAAGCCGATAAAGTCAAAGGACATTGAGACGAAAAGATTGGCAAAGAATGCAAAGAAGTCTCCAACTGGCATGCCTTTTGAAAGTGGAACGGGGGTGAGAGATGAGCAATGCAATCGCTTAATGAATCAAGAGTTCGGCTGTACCATCCACAAGCACATCTCCGTCCTCAGCAATGAAGCCAGCCACAGTCACACCAGCATCCATGTAATGCGGTGGCTGAACTACGTCGTTGTTTTCCTGCATAGTCACACTGTCAGTGAAGACCTCTCGATACATTGGGGGTTCCGTCTTTGAAGTGGCTTCATCGAACGATGCCGCAACGACACCCAGATTCGAAAACACGCCATCTCTCATTGCGCCCTTTTCGCCTACAGTGGCAGTCTTTTCGCTTGCATTGGATACTGGTAAGGGCAGAGAAGACGAGCTGGATCCGGTCTGCAGTGGCTCTGGTTCCGCCAAGACAGCTGAATAGCCGCCGCTGAAGAAGCTGGGGGGTTCGTGGGTCTGGGGCTCTTGGTCGAGGGCGGGGTCGCTGTCTGTGGCTGCGTATGTGTGGCTCATGCTGATTTCAATTAACTTTTCATCTTCACAAGATACACCAAGATCGTTCACGCGGATTCTCTCTGCCTCTGGATCAGCACAGCTTTTACCGTGGGAGAATAAAGCCGCGGCTTCGGCAGACGAGAGTTCTTCCCCATAGCGCATGAGTCGACAGCCATAACGCCGTTCCACTGGGGCTCTTCATCTCAAGGTCTCCAACTGCCTCAACACCACAACGAGCGGCATTCCTTAAAATGGATAAAGTGCAAAGAAAAAGTGGTTCGTGTCCGCGTTCTTGAATCATGGGAAGCATTTTTACTTGTTTCGTGGGTTTGTGAAACCTTCTTCGAAAATCAGTTGAGCAGTTTGAATGGAGGACCCGCAGGACCAGGACAGCCTCTACAACACAGTCGAGGTACTCACCCACCCGATTACATCTCCTTAACAGGACACCCAAGCACTCACTCCGTTTCCAGGCACCCCCCTCGCAGGCAACCAACTCAACCACCTGTAAGCCCTCCTCCGTGGCTCAATGCCCCATCGATAACTCAACATTTCTCTGCTCTCACGCATCTACAGCCAAACCACCCGTCTATGAACTGGTGCTCGAACCTCCGAATCTAATGTCGTCTCCCGAACTCGCACACTTGAACCATCTGATCCAAGCCGTGCTGGAGGCCCTCTCGCAAGTGAAGCGAAACAGATCTTCTTTGAAACGACTCACGGGAAGAGCGCATTCGATCATGCTGACGATAAATGAATTCGTACGACTGGATTGCGCGGCGAAAGAGGGCGTCGTGGGACCCTTGCCAGCATCGATCAAGCGGATTGTCGACAGTCTTTTGGAGCTGCTGAAAGCGATTGAAGCGTTTGTGAAGAAGCAAGGCTCGACAAAGGTGCGGTGTGGCTTTGGCGCAAGCGACGCTGACATCGTCTTTCCTATTTCCACAGTTCATGAACAGCTTTGTCAACCGCGAACAAATTGCTGCCAGAATTTCGCAGTTTAACCAGGAAATGACGGCAGTTGCTCAAGATTTGACGTTGTCAATTGAAGTGGACTCTAAAGCATGGGCGGATGAGGACCGAGAGGACCGAAAATCTGACCTGGAAGAGTTGGATCACACACTGCAGCATTTAGTCGATAACGATTACAAGGTGCCTGCACTTTGTATCGGCGCGTAAATCTTGTCTGTCACTGATTAGACACCGTATCCCTCCTCAGATTTTAAACGCATTGGAACTTAAGCAAGTGGAATATTTCGAAGCAATTGAGGTAAGCAGTGACTGCATTAGTTTCCTAACGCCTACTGAACTGACTGCCAAAAATGTAGGCTCTGGAAAAGAATATTGCCGAGCATATTGACCGCAGCTTGGAGCAAAAACTGGACCGCCTCTTTATGGAGCGTGCTCTCACATGCCTTCGCCGCGCCAGCGATTCGCCGTTATCCACGAAACCAAAACCACCACCGGAATGGGTTCTTACATCCTGGGAAATCGAAATCGGCGAATCCATCTCCCACGGCGGGTTCGGAGAAGTCTTGAAAGCAACTTGGCTCGGTCACACGCTGGTCGCCGTCAAGCGACTGCACATGCGGTTGGAAACTTCGAAACTGAAGGAAGACTTTTTACGGGAAGTCAAGACGTGGTATCCGTTACGGCATCCGCATATCGTCCCGCTGCTGGGCGCTTGTGCCACTGCGGAGCGTCCGTTTATGGTTTCGCCGTTCATGGGACGAGGCCATGCGTTGCAGTTTATGGATTGGTGTGGACGGCGAGACCGTGGCCTTATTGAAGGGAAAGCTGTGAAATTACTGTATGAAGTTTCTTTGGGAATGCAGTATTTGCATGCGAGAGGTGTTGTACATGGTGACCTGAAGGCTGTCAATATTTTGGTGAAGCCAAGCTCACTCAGTTTATTTTTACGCGCGTTTTCCTCTGACCAAACATTGTCTGTTTCTTTCCAGATTGATGAATATGAGAATGCTTATGTGGCAGACTTTGGGTTCGCAACACTGAAGCAGTTCACATCTACCAGGCTCACTGGTGCGGGTGCTGCCAATTTTGGCGGTACTTTGCGGTGGATGGCTCCTGAGAGGTTGCAAGGGGCGAAACTTAGTCCTCCCGTGGATGTGTACGCGTACTCAATGACGTGCTTTGAAATTTTGAGCGAAGGCGATGTTCCACTCACAGGTATGCCTGCTTGCACCTACTGCAGATCCTCGACAAGAATGTACTCATTTAAAAACTTAAAAAAACTAGACTCCCCTGACGCTCTTCTTTACCAGCATGTTGTAAATGCGCATTTGCGACCCGAGAAACCAGACTGCTGTCACGAAACCTTTCCGGCCACTTCTAACCAGCTCTTCCGCCTCATGCAAACCTGCTGGTCGCCGGATCCGCTTTCACGTCCGTCTTTTTCATCCACGTCTATTTCAATGAAGGCAATCTTGAAAGAAGCGCAGTCCGCCCAGCATCAGAAGGCAGAGACTGCAATCCAAGAAGCGGGCCAAGCAAGAATCAAATCTGTACAAGAGTCGAAAACCGCAACTGGAGAATTTTCAGAAGGACCGATTCAAAGCAGCGGAAATTTTATGCCGTTCGGACAAAAAGAGGTGGGTGTACCACTCCCTTCAAAGCAAGGAGGACGCAGCCGCGATCGCAGATTCGATCACCACGAGTTCACGACAGTAAATGAACTTCCACTTCGCGCACATGACCTGCACTTTCATCCCCACACCCGCACCCACCGGGATCATCGGCGGCAACAGCGGCGTTCAAATCGGGGCAGGAGAGAGACACAAACCACTCGCAAAAACAAGTACGAGGAAGCGCGCTCACGGGATTCGGAAGATGAAAACCCGTCTGACAGTGACCTTTCAAGCTCTTACGACAGCGATGTTTCAGATCATTCACGGTCATCAAACCTGTCATTCTCGTCAGATGTAAAAGGAAAAAATGCCTCTGCATCAACCGACCGCACACGGACTTCCGCTGCTACAGATGATTTGCACTTTGAACCTGGAACCTGGGGCGCATGGGTGTACAACCTCCTCCCAATCCTGCCAGTCGACTATCAAAAAGACGTTAAAGAAAAAGCGCATGAATTTGCCAAACAACTCGCCCAAGAAGATGTCAAATTTGAAGGCAGTGGCGCATTCATTGACTTTTTGAAAGATGTGAAGAATGCTGGCGCCAAAGCCAGCGCTGCTGCTGGAGGCACCCTCCCTTCCGAGGCAACACCACCTTCCTCGGCATCCAAGCCCAAGCAGATTATATTTAAATTTAAGACTGGCGATGAACCATCGAAACAAGACGATTCAGTCGGTAAAAGCCTCGAAGCAGCGGCAAATTCCATTGCAACGGCAGCGAAAGCGAAAAAAGAAGCGGAAACAAAAGCACTTGCCTCGATTGACGAAATTGCCAAGAGGTTCGATGCTGCTGGTATCTTTTTGGATGAACGTGGAAAAGAGATGGATGCTTTGGGAGCGAGTATGGATCGTTTGTTTGGTTCCAAGGGGAAAAGTCAAACTGTGATTCACTTTGATGGAAGACCTGGAAAAGGGAAGATGGTATCCGAGACAAACGAGGAACTCAGTATGAAGCAAGCAGTGTTGGCGCAGGAGCAGCAGAAACTACGCGAGCAAGAAAAAGTTGTTCGTGAACAAGAACGCGCCATGCGCGAGCAGGAGCGGAAGCATCAACAACAGCTGCTCCTGCAACAACATCAATACTCTCTGCAAGAGCAGCGCGTACGCCACCAAGCGAAGCAGCTCGAACTGGCAGAAAGGCTTGAACGCAAGAACAAAAAGTTTGAGCACAACCAAGCACGGGAACTGGCCAGAGCCGCAAAACTGGAGGCAAGCGAACGAAAAATGGAAATGCAGAGACAATCAGTAGCATCGTCTTCATCGGGGAACAGTTCAAATGGTGGGTTTTTGCAAAACATTTGGGGATCTGTGTTTGGAATGGCTCGCCCCAATGTTGAGCGAACACCCCCCGGCATGTCGCGCACGGGCAGTGGAACTCCCAACCTGAGCGAAATGGTGTCAGTGGACACCGTGACACATGACAGTCGCCGATCAGATGACTTTTCATTCTCGAATCCAACTTCTTTTCCGGATTTGAAAGCGGCCCGAAGTGCCAGCGACACCATCAAGCCTCTTCCAACTCCACCTTCTATGAATGGGGGGGAGCCGTATCTTTGGAAGTTTCCTGAGCATGGGCCTTCTCCGCAACATGTGATGCAGCCGCCACAACATCTGCAGCATCCGTTGCAGCATCCATTGCATTCACAACACCCTTTCCATTCCCAAACCCCACATTATCTACAGCATCCAATGCACGGAGATCATCCACAGCACCCGATGTATGGAAACCATCCACAGCATCCAGTGCACAGAAATCATCCACTGCTCCCCCCACACGTGCAGCAACAGCATATTCACATGGTCCCGCCGCACCTGCAATATCCTCGTAGTCCTCCAACCCCACCGTCACCTCCAGCTCCCCCTGCTCCTTCGACTTTTTGAAGCGCTATCAATAAATGTATATCGTATGACGACTTTACAATCCGCATGTTTGATACCCAGTTTGCTCATGAAAAGAAACTTCACAGGGGAAAACATATGCATCAGCCGGGAATCGAACCCGGGACTACCGCGTGGCAGGCGATAATTATACCACTAAACCACTGATGCATGACAATTGAAACGTAAATAACCCTCAATTCCAAAGTCTCTAGACCTCACGCTCAAGCGTATGAAAGAACATAAGCTCCATGTACGACTCCATAAGTGCTCCTTCCTTCAAGATCAAGTTGACTACCTCGGTTACCGTATCCACCAAGGCGCTATCTCTGTTCTACCAACTTGTACCTCTACCATTCAAGACTTTGAAGAGCCTACAAGCTACTCAGAACTTCAATCATTTCTTGGTGTAGCCAATACCATCCACCATTTTGTCCACTGCCATGCCTCGCTGATAGCTCCACTCTCAGACCTCCTACATGACCACAAGACTGTCTCCTTTGAAGAGAAATGGAATGACAATGCCAGACACCACTTCTACCAAGTCAAGAAAGCCCTTGCCTCACCAGAAATGCTAGCAATGTTCGACCCCTCCAAGCCTTTGCACCTCTACACTGATTGGTCTGAACGAGCCATTGCCGGTTACATTGCCCAGCCAGATGACAAGAACATTGAACAACCAGTTGCCTACTTCTCTTGAAAGTGAAAGAAAGAAGAGTCCAATAACCACCCTTACATGGGAGAAATCCTTGCCTTAGTTGAATCCCTTCAGCATTTTCGCTCCTACATCTATGGTTGCTCTCAAGTACTAGCCTTTACCGACCACCAGTCTCTCAGACACATCCTTACCCAGCCAAAACTCCGTCCTGTCCACCACCGTTGCCTTGCTGATCTGCTCTCCTATGATTTCAAGATACAGTGGACACCAGGGGAGTGGAATACAGTTGCTGACACCCTCTCAAGATGACAATATGCCTCAGATGCCTCAGTTCAAGTTGACCTTTACCAGAATGCCACCCATGTCTTGTTAGAACTTTCAGATTCAATACTACTGAACACTACCAAACTCAGGATCACCAACGACCTCATAAATGATGTGAAAGACATGAATACTACTGACCCAGAGTTCCTCAAGATTACCCAGTACCTCGTAGACCCAAAAAACCCAGACACCTTTGAAAATGATTGTACCAGTGCCCCCAAGGACCTCATAAGCCAGATCTCTCATTACAGCCTTCAAGATGGACTACTCTACTACGTTGACAAGACCCATGCAAGACTCTTTATTCCAGCACCTCTCAGAAACTCAATTGTTTCCAAAGTGTTGAATATCAGTCTCAAGTGATGGAGCACTGTTTACTTCAATAAAGGTTAATTCTCCCCAATTCATCTCTTATTCTCTACTGCAGATAAAGAAGAGTCCCGCACCTCACCATTCCACCAACCTCAATACATATGGGCATGAATTATGACATTGAGTAGGGTAAACGTCTAGTAGATAGCAAGGAATGAACACACGAATCCTCATGTTCTATAAAGGGTGCAGACTTGTAGATGACGATAGCTTATTCTATTATATGATTTCAACTATTCTTGCTCTGATTAAGCATAAATATGCTTGGAAAGCAAATATTAGGAATTTACATGTTTCTGGCATAGCTGTTAAGGTTTGCGACCACAGACCTGCAGGTCACTGGTTCAACCCACACTGCTGCCAATTTCATGCAGCTATCTTCTGATCTTTATAGGGAAATAAGCAGAAGAAGAGGAAATAGAAATCAACTTAGACAAGTATTCTATTACCACTTTTGCATGACTAATCTGTCAAGCCAGTCAAGCAATTAATCAATAACCTTACCCCCTGTGGGGGATATTGATTATAATTGACAAGCCTTTGCTGTCAGCCCAGTTCTGATCAATGAATCAGCCTGAAAACTGATTTGTGAGCAATGACTCACTTTTTCAGCAATTTCAAACTGGAAAATGACAAATGAGTGATTTCACATCCATAATGACTTTTCTGACCGAAAATCTCAATTATGACAAATGAAATGGAAAAAAAGGTGGCTGAGAAGTGAAATTGAAGAAAGCCTAATTAGATTTTATGGGAGACAAAAATGTATATAAGGAGAGCTGTTTTGATGTGTTGTGATTCACCCTTAAGATAATAAATACTTATCAGCCCAAGTTCAAAACCAAACACAAAGCCCACTCCTACGGTCCAGCTATCCACAATAACTGGGAACATACTGCTGAACATATCACACAGTACTTCCATTGGCCCAAGCTCCACTCTGATGTCCAACAATTTGTACAGACTTGTGACTCCTGCCAACGCTACAAGATTGCCAGACGACTTCCTTATGGACTACTACAACCTCACAACATGCCTCCTCATCCCTGGCACACCTGCTCTATGGACTTTATGATCAAGTTACCAACGACTCCTTCAGGACATGACTCTCTCATGGTTGTTATCAACTCTCTCACGAAAAGAACACGCCTCATACCTTGCAAGACCACCAGTACTGCCAGAGACATTGCCAACCTTTTTGAAGACCACATTTTCAGACACCACAGTATTCCTCTCCACTACATCTCTGATAGAGATTCCAAGTTCACCTCTCTCTTCTGGAAAAGCCTTTGCCAAGCCCTCAAGATCAAGCTAACAATTGCCACTACTGCTCATCCTCAAACCAACGGTCAAACTGAGCAAAATAATGATTGGATCTTTCAAGCCCTACGACAATTCATGAACTACGAACAAGATGATTGGGATACACACCTTGCCAAAGTCGAATTCAGTATCAACGACACCATCAACTCTGCCAACAGTCACACACCCTTCTACCTCGAATATGGACAACACCCTTTGTCTCTCTTCAATATCGATTTCGCAGTTTATTCTCCACTGTCACTATGAGACCTCAAGGCTACCTACCAAGTTGTCAAAGATCGAATTTGAGACACTCAAGACCGCTACTCTGCAGTTGCCAACCGCTGCCACCTGCATTCTCCATTCCAAGTTGGTGACCTTGTTCTGATCTCACTCAAGGATTTCAAGCCTCCAAACCTTTGGTACAGACCTTCAAACAAGCTCTCAGACCAGTATACCAGTCCTTACAAGATCACTAAACTTATTGGAAAGACTCCATCCTGCAAGCTCAATATTCCTTCCACTTGGGATGCACATCCAGTCTTCCACCCAGAAAAGCTCAAGCTCTACTACTTCAACAACAACAAGCACCCATTGGATTCCCAGCCCATGAAATTACGTGTCATTGACTGAATGCTACACACCAGAACACTCGACAACAAGCAACAAGTCCTTGTCTCATGGAAAGATCATCACCCAGTGTATAACTGTTGGCTTGATGCAACTCCAGAACTGTTACAATGCTTCCAGACCCAAAATCAAGATGAAACCTACAATTCTTTGTCATCACTACGCTCTTGGAGGTGGGTGTAACGTAAATAACCCTGACTTCCAGAGTCTTCGAAACCCTGACTTCCGAATTCTTACGTGTCATTTCTTTTAATCACTTTTCGATCTCTTTCTTCGACATTCCAAGAATACCAGTATAAAAGACCTTCCTTTGATCTACAATAAAGAACATCTTATCCTCTGAATATTCTAAGACCTCCTCGGAATCTGAGCCCATTCCGTAACAACAATTGTGAAGTTGCAGATATTTTAGATATAAAAGTAATTGTAGTAAGTGTATTTCATGTTCGGAGTTTCAAAACCAACACAAAATGAGACACCATTACAAGGACGGCATATCCACATGCACGCACTGATCCAAGTACAAAAACCACTCCCATTGTTTTATTTTTCCGAAGTTCAGATTTCCTGAACACTCATCATCCGAAAAATCACACTGGTCAAAGATTCGCCAAGTAATCCTTAATTTCAGGCTCTGACAACTTTTTGAAGCGCCCCTGCTGAATCTTGTCCCCTTCTTTCGTGGTGGTATGTTCTAAATACGCGATTCCAATTTCGATGCCTGATTCAGCCATGGTCCCTTCGTATCCTTCCTTCAGAGTCAGGATGGCGGTGTGAACTGCGTCCTCAAGTTCCATGGTTTCCGAGTACCTGGATAAATTATGGTTCATGAAAATCCCTTTGTTAAATATTTGGTGCCAGTCGCAAAGATTTGTTTCAATAACATACCTCTTTTCCAGAAAAGTTTTGGCGTTGATCATGTTTTTGCCAATGGCGGATGCCTTCCAAGCAAAGTAAGAGCCCGAAGGGTCCACTTGGTACAAGGATGGGCCCAAGTCGTCGAAACCAGCAATTAAGAGCGACACGCCGAATGGACGAACACCTCTGTACAACATGGCGGTATATCAGACAAAAGCAGGACTTGTCTTTTTCTCGTCATGCAACATCTCGCTCACCCAGATTGCGTAAATTCCTGCATGATACTTGCAATTTCCTTGACCATAATCATGACAGATGGTTCTTCGAGGTAGATACGCTTGTACTCCTGCGCTGACTTTCTTGCCTTGTCTGCGCGGAGGAGGCAAATGAGTGAATCGAGTTGAAAGAAACAAAACGCATTCAAAGGCAGAACGCACCGAGAAGAATACGAGCATCTGGGCCCATGCCCGAATAGACAACACCAATATTGCGACAAATAACCGAGACCTTCTCGATGGAGTTGTCTTCGAGAAGGGGCGAGTGGGATTTGCGCTCAGTGGCAATGACAATACCGTTCGTGCCTGCGATTTTTGCGAATGATGCGTGAGTTCAAGCGGCGGAACGTGCATTCAATTCCAGCAGCAGCAGCGTGTAGCTTAGCAGTATTTTTGTGTTTTCACACCTTTAAGTCCCACGGAAGTGACGCCCTTGTTCACGGCAGCGAGTGCGTATTCGATCTGGACCAGTTTGCCGGATGGAGAGAAGGTGGTCAGGGAGAATGAGTATCGATCGCCCATTCTGAGTTGTTGTTTCCGTTTGTTTTTATTTATTGCAAACGCGTCTTTTTTACCAGGCGTAAATGAAACATTTTACGCAGACGACTAATCGCGAAATACAAAAAGTTCATGAACGCCTCGTTTAAAACCTTGCCGCAAGCACATGACTCGCTGCTGCAACCCTCGTTTATTCGCCTAACGCCAAGTTGAAGCATTGGACAAATTCAGTCGTTGACTCCGACACGCACAAGCGAAATTTCGTGTCGGTTGCACCAGTTGCAAGAATGAAATTTTGTGTGCCTTCTCTTGCAGCAACTTCCCACCTTCTCTTCCAAAGGCTCCTGCCCGAGTCAGTACCTTGGCTTCACATTGCGTCCATAATCTCCCACCACAACGGACACAGGCCGTATGAACAGTGTCGTACCTAACGTCGAGATCCTCACGGCAAAGAAAATTTCACTGGCGAGCGGGGTGTTATAAGCAGCTTTGGAATGAAAAAAAAGAGCGTCTCTATATAAGCGGACGAGACATCCGCATGAAGAATGAAAAACGCACTCCCCCTTAGAGTTATACATAGACAGTAATGATGCTTTTCACGGCAGTGGCTTTACTCACAACGCTTCACCAAGTCGCCGAATGTGCGCCAGCTTCAACAACTACAACAGCACCAGCAGAAGAGCCTGGCTTGGTGCGGCTGTCGTTGGAGCGAGTCTCGTTGACCGACCCGCATGCACCAAATTCAGCAACTAGCCGGTGGGCAGTTTCTGGTGCATCCTCGGCTGAAATGCTTTCGACGGGCGACTATGCTGTAAGACCGACCTCATTTTCATCTGTAACGAGCAAAGAATATTGAACCATGTCTCAATAATAGTACTACGCTCAAATCACCGTTGGAACTCCAGCCCAAGCCTTCACAGTGCAACTCGACACGGGATCCAGTGCCATGTGGCTCGGCTCCAAAGACTGCAACGCAAAAGGAAACTGCAACGATCGCAACGGGTTCGATCCGACGGCATCCTCCACGTTTCGCGATGTCAGCAACGGCAAACCCAACGGCGTCAAGTACGGCACCGGACAAGTGTCTGGCTTCGACGTCACTGACACTGTCACATGGGGCATCTACAACATCCCTCAGCAGCAGTTCATCCTCGTCAACAACGAAGACACTATCATCAAGAACTTTAACGACAAGCAGAGCGACGGCTTGATTGGTCTCGCGTGGCAAAATGGAAACACGAGCAGCAAACTGTGGTACCCATCAGTCATAAACAGCTTGTTGGCTTCCAAGTCAATTATGCAGCCGGTATTCTCAATCTGGCTTAATCCATCCACGATCGACACGACTACCTCCAATATGAAAAAGAATGGAGGCGAACTGGTGTTTGGCGGAATCAGCAGCCAGCGTTTCACAGGATCTGTGCGCTACTACAAAGTCATTGATCCCTATTTTTGGGCAGTAAACATGGGAAGCGTGTCTGTGTGGACTGCAGGATCCACTGCTACCAATGTCCAGGCGCCCACTGGCCGTTCTGCACTGTTTGATTCAGGGACCAGCAAAATATACTTGGAATCGAGCTTTTTGGTTAAAAATGTGCTTACTCCAATCTATGGGAGCTTGGGGAAATCTGTTCCAGCTTCATCTCAGCTTGACAGCGGGTTCTACACGATTCCGTGCGAATCGCGCCAGAGTCTACCGGATGTATCCTTCACGTTTGGGACAGACGGTGTACAGTACGTTTTGACGCAGCAAGACTACGTGTTTGTGATGAGCTGGAACAAGAAATGCGGGTTGAGTTTCATGTCAGGTGGAAGCGACACACAGTGGATTTTTGGAGACACGTTCCTCCGCAAGTTTGTGAGCGTGTATGATTTCGGTAAATCATCAGATTTCCGCGGGTCTGATGATGGACCTCGCGTTGGGCTGGCAGCTTCAGCAGGAGTGGCGCCGCTGGAGTCGAGTTCTTTCGTGGCCACAGGGAACGCATCGACCACGCAAGCTGGAGCAACGAGCTCAGCAGAGCAGTTAGTGTATGGCCTGGTGGTAGCAGCAGTGGCTGCAATGGTCGCGGTGTAGAACATTGCTTCATTCTTGACCTCTTGACATGTGAGACCGAATAAATATATCCAATCCTAAATCCGTTGTTTCAGTTTATCAAAAAAATTAAAAAAAATTGTCAGACGGAGGGAAAAATTGTCTTTCTTTTTTTTTTTCCTCAGCGTTTCAATCCACAAAAAAATCTAAAAAATGCCAGGCAGAGACGACGGATACTCAGGCTACGGCAACGGTCCTAGCGGCGGTCGAGGTTCCAGCTACGGCGGCGGCGGCAGCAGAGGCGCAAGCAACCGCTTCGCTCCTTACGGGAACAGGGGCGGTGCCGGCGCAAGACCTGCGCGGGTGCACGACGATGTCAACCACCAGTACAACGCGAGACCCACCTTCGACGACCTGCCCCCTTTTGTCAAGAACTTCTACTCGGAGCATTCAGCCGTGGCCGCCATGCCTGAATCTGAGGTCTCAGAGTTCCGTAAGGAGCATGGAATGACCCTCGACGGCCAGAATATCCCCAGACCCATGCTCAAGATGGACCACGGTTCCTTCCCAAGCGAGATTATGTCCATCTTCACAAAGAATGGTTTCACGAACCCAACCCCCATCCAGGCTCAAGGTTGGCCCATGGCTCTGTCTGGAAGAAACTTGATTGGTATCGCCCAGACTGGAAGTGGAAAGACTCTTTCATTTGTCCTTCCTGCATTCATTCACATTTTGGCCCAAAAGCCTGTCGAGCGAGGTGAAGGCCCTGTTTGCTTGGTCCTGGCGCCAACCCGTGAATTGGCAGTCCAGATTCACGAAGTTGTCAAGGAGTTTGGCGGTCCATTGGGTATTCGCAACTCGTGTTTGTACGGAGGTGCCTCAAAGGGTCCTCAAATTGGAGAATTGAACCGATCTCCACAGATTGTGGTATGTAACATCTTTTCTCTGTCGCCACAACGTTTCACTCACCCAAACATCTAATTTGTTTCGAAACAGGTTGCTACTCCAGGCAGACTTCTTGATATTCTCAAGATGGGAAAAACTTCTTTGCGCAGAGTTACTTACCTTGTTCTCGATGAAGCCGATCGCATGGTATATATAGCCTGTCTTCTCATGGATCATTGATCAAAGTTTTCTAAACCAAACCATTTAGCTTGACATGGGTTTCGAAGAGCCACTTCGTGAGATTGTTTCTCAAATCCGACCAGACCGTCAAATGCTGTTCTGGTCTGCCACATGGCCTAAATCCGTCCAACGCCTTGCCAACGACTTTCAAGGCCAAGATACCATTCAAGTCCGCGTTGGTTCCCAGAAACTCCAAGCAAACAAGTCCATCTCCCAGTCAGTCAAGATTGTCGCCGAGTACGACAAGGAAACTGCACTTTGCGCAACGTTGAAGGAAATTTGGGATGCACTGCCAGGAGACGAAGCTACCAAGACCATGGAGCGTACCATCATCTTCTGTAACAAAAAATACCTTTGTGACAAGATTGAGCAAGGTCTTGCCGGAGACGGTTGGAGCGCCGTGTCTATTCACGGAGACAAGGACCAAAGAGAACGTGAATTCGCTCTTCAGCAATTCAAGCGCGGCGACTGTCCCATTCTCGTTGCCACCGATGTTGCAGCCCGTGGCCTGGACGTCAAGGAGCTGAAACATGTCATCAACTATGACTTTCCAAACAACGTTGAAGACTTTGTTCACCGCATTGGAAGAACTGGCCGTGGTGGTGAGAGTGGTTCCGCATACACCTTCTTTGATCCCAAGGCCGATCGAAAGAATGCAAAAGACTTGGTGCAGCTCATGATGGATGCTGGCCAAAACGTTCCAGAAGAAGTCAAGGCCCTTGTTCCAGCTGGGCGTGGTGGTGGTGGTGGCCGCTGGGGTCGCGGAGGTGGTGGTGGTGGTGGTAACCGTTGGGGTGGTGGTGGTGGCGGCGGTGGTGGCCGTGGAGGAAGAAGATGGTAATATCTCTGTCCGAAGCTTCACGCAAATTTTCAGACTCAGTCCAGTCATTCACGAGCAAGCAAACTTTAGACTTTTATCAGTTTAAACATCTGTGGTCCATTTTCTTTCTCTTCCCTTAATTTCAAGTATTCTGGTGGAAATTGCCACCATAAAAGGCTATAAAAAAAACGTCAGTTGCGTTTTTGCTTCGCAACTTCTGAACAAGCATAAAATCAGACTTTAAAAATCCGCCTCAATTTAAATCTCACCCCGAAACATGTCTCGGCGATGTAAAGTGGAGATACCCCGCAGCAAGCGGATAGCTGGACTAGCGGTGCTGTTTATAGCTGCCGCCCTGTGGCTGATGGTGAATACAGTGTGGCTGTTCGTCGAGGGTGTTGTTGCCACCAACAGCGACAGTGGTCCCACTGACGAGTGCACTCTGCCCTGGACCCGCAATGTGACTAGTAGCGACGCAACCGGTACTCCTTGCCGCATTCAACATGTCGGCCATGCAAACAATCTCGGGACGGACACGAATCACACATCCGTGCTCTACTACAACACCCACGGCGGCGCTCTCGATAACTTACATGCCGTCATGAGCAGGCTCTCGTTGAGGATAGACAACTTCAATCCGAACCAGGTTTCTGAAACTTGCGTGTCTCCCCAAGTGCTGTCTGTCACCACGATCACTCATCACCATATATATGTTGAAAAAACGACAGGTTGCTGGGTACGGCATGTCCCACGCTCGCGCCCAGCGTCTTGTAAACTCTGGACATGCATGGTCCATCTGCAGTCAGTACGACGTTGTGGTGATTGGCGACACTATCCCGCATGCACGAGCGATCCTACTCTCCCTGCTTGACCCACGACCATCTCTACGATGCCAAAGCAGAGTCGTTGTCGAAATGACGAACCGATTCAACTGGGATGTGAAGGACAAGAAAGCCTACTATGCAATGTTCCGCTCGCTCGCCAAAGAAGCGAGCCCCGGCGGTTTCTTGCACAACAGGTTGTTCTGGGTCGCAAACAACAATGTTGAGCAAGCGTTTGTGGAGCACCATATTCAGGCAAAGTTGCATCAAGTGCGGCTGTTGAGGCCGGTGGGGGCGTCGAGACAGCATGCGTATCCGAGTGACTTGGATGTCCCGACGAAGCGGAACTTTGCGGCTCGAACGCACGATACTACGCACATTTTCGAAATTATGCGCGATGAGTACAAGATTCCCATTTCGATATTTCCGTTTGGTCATAAATATGGCGGGCCACATCACTTGGTTAAATTCAAGGCATTTATCGACGTGCCGTATCAATACTCTGTCATGAAGTTTTACGAAAATATCGCATTTGGAGTGCCTGTGTTTGTTCCGACGCCCATGTTTTATGAGAGTTTGGTCAAGGTTCGAACTGTCATTAGCATTGTAAATGGTTTCACGTTTCTCATGCAACTTCCACCTCCAGGACGGCCTTCATTTCACTCACTGTATTCACTTGGATCTCGTCAAACAATTCCCAGAATTTCCCAAAACCGCGCTCGTTCCCATCAACGGCTTCCCAGCCTGGAGTGTCTACTTTGACTACTACGACCCGCTATTTTCGCAGTACATTTACTTTTTCGACTCGTTCCAAGAACTGCAAGAATTGAGCATGAACACACGCCAGCAGAACTCACAATTCGAAGATGACGATGAGGCGCTCGATTGGAAAGGTGTGCGCACGCGCGGACCACTTTTTTATGCAGGGTATCGCGAAACGATTTTGGAGGGTTGGGCGGAGATGTTTCGTGAGATGGGGTTTGTCAATGTGACGCCGTATTTGAAAGGGGAGGTGCCGTTTTTTGAAAAAGCAAATGCGGCGCGGACCAGGAAAGAGGATGCAAAGAACAGGAATGGGACTGTCCAAGCTGTGAATGTCACCCAGAATGTCACCCAGAATGTTCTTGCAAATGTTCATGCGAATGTTCATGCGAATGTCAGTGCGAATGTCACTGCGAACACGAATACGAGGGTCTATCCAATGAAACACCAATTGGGCCCCATCCTGCCGACGAAATCGGTAAACATGGGGACAATTGTAATTGATTCCTTAGCGAAACAGAGTGCAGACGCCGCAAATCGACAGCCAAAGACATCAGATACATTGAAATTTGTTGCACCTTCCATCCCAAAACGAATGACGTTGTTGAACGGCGAAAAAGGTATGCCAGCAACGGCTATTCCGATTCAATCTGACACTGTGCGTCGGCCACCAGTGCACACTGGAATCTCGGATCATTTGTTGGGACAGGCTGTATTTCCTGCGAAGCCACCCGCAGTTTCCGCAAAGAACGAGTCCAAAGATGGTTCCAAGAAAGCAGCGCCTCCAATTCCAGTTCCGTCAATGCCACGTCATCAGAAAGCGGTCACGAATGCTCCCGTCTTTCCTGCGAAGCCTGTTACATAAATCACTGATGATATAGTGCGCCTCTTTGGTGTGTGTGTCATGACAGATTATCTTCAACGGTTGTATTTATCGTCTTTTGTGATGGTTGGTAATTTAATTCGTTTGGATGAGAAATAGAAATATTATTTTTACGTATATTCCATGCGATATCATATCCATTTTTCATGGAGCATGCAGTAACAGTTTGAATGTGCGTCTGGTTTGTGTGCAAGCAATCGGAGAAACCACCTTCCAAGTGATTTTTGTAATCTGCCCCGAGTCTCAAACTAAAGGGGTAGCTTCAATTGGCAGTGAACGAAAAATGCATCCCCGCTTAGTGAGCATGTTCTGGTAGCTTGTGCGCGTGAGTAAATGAGGATGAGTCTCTTATCTTCAGAGACCACCGCATCATTCATGCGGATGTTGACTAAGAACATTCCAGCGTTATGAGATTCATATTGTTTGTGCGTGGAAGCAGGCAGTGAGACACGAAATAGTATAAAAGGAAATGAGGCAGTCAAATAGGAAATAGCACAGCACACAAATAGTACTCTTGTTGCACCCCACTCATACTTGCAGCAGAATTGGCGTGGTGACCCCGTTCTCCTTCGCCAGCTCCTCCAATTCTTTGACCACAAATTGTCCCAGCAACTCAGCCTCCACAAAAGTCTCCGGGTTCACCACAAAGTTTCCATACAACCCGCCCGCACAGCTCATGATACTCATCTGAGGAACCGCATTGCATACATACGGCTGTACATGCAAGATTCGCTCCCCGCAAATGTACGGGTTCTTGTCGAATGCGGGCACATTTGTGAATGTCATTGTATGCCGGAACACAAAATCTGCCTGGATCTGCGCGGCAACGTCGTACCCTGCCACATTGTACACGAGGTCTTGCAGTGTGGAGGCAATGTATGGTTCACCAGAAAGTTTGATCATGTCCATGGTTGCTTGGGTTTCCTTGGCACGAGCGGTGGCGGTGGGGGTTGCCCGAACTGATAGAGGAACGGAGATGAGCGTCCATCCGTTCTTGAGGATAGGCTGGGGTTGGTCGGGGGAGGCGGCACGGCGGGGGAATCCGTAAGGCATTAGAGCTCGGATTTGGAGGAGAGGGTAATGAATGAAGGGGTCATTGCGATGGCGCAGATATCTGTTTAAAAACGCATGTTAGGGAACGTCTTCAAGATTTCCAACGCGTGAATATCACCTTCGAAGAGCTCCTCCCAACACCGAGGTCATAATATCGTTGACTGAGCATCCCAGAGCATTCTTGATATCTTTCACTGCCTCCAAACTCATCGGTGGAAACTGAATAATCTTTCTGACGCCGCGGTCATAGACATATCCCTTATGTGGGGTCTTGATGAGTGTTTGGGTGTCTTCCATAATGACAGAGCCAAGCACAATTTTGAAGAACGCTCTGACAATGACTGCCGCAGCATAATACGGGTTGACCCTCGTTTTGGATTTCGAGATGGATTTGGTGGCTTTGGGTGTGGGCAGATTCTGTCCGTCCTTGTCCGTGTACAGGGTCGAGAAGAAGAGGACGAGACTCATTCCGTCGCCAATCGCATGATGAAGCTCGAGTACAATGGCGGAAAGTCCGCCCGTGTTCTCGATGAGGTGAAAGTACCATAGCGGTCGACCCTCGGCAATCTCCTTCTTCCAAGTACGGTGAAAAGTGCTCTCGACGTACGCCCGGATCCCATCTTCATCCGAGACAGTGGCTTGAATAACGTGGTGGCCGTGAAAGTCAATGTCACCCTTGGCTGGAACAAAGTCGTATTTGCTCCTTCTGAAGTCGTACGCGATGGTGGACATGAAGCGTTCCTCGCTCTTGATCTTTTCTTGGAACAAGGCTATGAGTGACTCCAGCGGTGGCAGCTTCTCGAGGAAGATGGCGCCGTGGATTGTGGTAGGTGGGCACTCTGTCTTCTTGGGGAAGGAACCTGTGAGGATGCCTTTAGTCAGTAACGGTAGCTAGCAGAGGGGGCAGGGGGTCAGGTTTCCCTACCTGTCTCGTGGGCCAGAATCTCGCTGAAGACGGACATGCGGCGTGGCTGGGTCCTGGTGCCTGTCTGGTGCAGCCAGAACACGATGGAGGCGAGCAGGGTGAGCAGCAAGAGAAGGGGGATCATGCGTTGCTGGTTGGTGTTGATATTGGAGATTTGCTTATTTGTGCACATGGGCTTTGGCTTAAATTGACTCTTATGCGCTTGTGCAACGCGGTATAAACGACCGGCGCTGTTGACTCGTTCGTTCGCTGCAGTGGACTCTCGCTGGCCACTGCTGGAGGAGACTGGCGAGACGGCGACTGGCACCGGTACGCTGACTGCGTGGAAGCCACCACTCCGGGGTACTTAACCACCATCCAGCGACTTCTGCAGCTGCAATGGCTCTGAACAAGTAACGCTGTGGTGACAGATGTGCGTGGCTTTATTTGTCGGTTCCAGAACAACACGCCCTTTTTTTACCGTAAATTTATTGACTTTAAATAAAACATGGGCGACGTCAGAAGGAAACTCGTCATTGTCGGAGACGGAGCGTGCGGAAAGACGTGTCTGCTTATCGTGTACTCCAAGAAGCAGTTTCCTGAGGTGAGAAAGCGCAACGAGTTTGCTTTGAGTGTCGGTGTCTTGCAAAGACGGATAGCCTATTAGGGTGGGCGGTGATGGCGAGGTCGTACCTATGCACGCTGGATGGCGACGTCTCTCTTTCGCATCTTTTTCCATCGCACAGATGGGGAGGATTTGATGGGAGGATCTGCAACCCTGCTCATAAAATAATAAGAGCAGCCGCGAATCGAAACAACGGACAGAGAAATTCTGCGCTGGCAATGACAAGAGTTGTATCCTGGAAGTGGCAGAATTACGCTGGAAGTGATATTCAAAGGCTGTTTGAGTATCAACAAAACTGGCGGATTTCGGGACCCGTGAACTTCTTTCATCAAAACAGACTGAAGATTTGCACTGTGCGGGGGAGGAAGGCTGCACGTAGACTCTCTCTCAACAAAACGAAAGTCCGCAAAAAAGACTCATCACCGAAAACTCATTCGAAAAAATATCCAGGTCTACGTCCCCACCGTCTTTGAAAACTATATCGCCGACATCAATATTGATGGGCGTAGGGTTGAGTTGGCTCTGTGGGATACCGCTGGTCAGGAGGACTACGACCGGCTCCGCCCATTGTCGTACCCAGACTCGCACGTGATTTTGATTTGCTTTGCTGTCGACAGCCCAGACTCTTTGGACAACGTTCAAGAAAAGGTGCGTGCCGCGGGCGTACCACGACCCCCCAATTTATTTCCTTTTAAGGGTCTTTGGTCGCGTTTAACACTATTTTATTTTGTGTCTAATATATATATATTTTTTTGTATTCATTTCGCAGTGGATTTCTGAAGTGCTTCACTTCTGTGCCGGTCTTCCCATCATTCTAGTTGCCTGCAAAAAAGATTTGAGAAATGACCCGCGTGTGATTGAGGATTTGCGCAAGACTGGGCAATCTCCCGTCCAGCCCCAGCAGGTTTGCACTTCAGTTCTCTTTTCTTGCTTGAATCCCCTGAACGCGACTTTGATTGACGCAAAATCATGTGTACAGGGACAAGCCGTTGCGGAAAAGATTGGTGCATACCGCTACCTCGAATGCTCCGCTCGTACGGGCGATGGTGTAGCTGAAGTGTTTGAGCACGCCACGCGAGCTGCATTGACGAACCGGGGTGGGGGTGCATCTTCAGGCGGCGCAAAGAAGCAGAAACAAAAGGGATGCATGTTGGTGTGAAAAGAAGCGTTGCATCACGCGAAGAGGGATACTCTTTTGGGAAAGTTGGGGTCTCTGCTTCCCCTCTCTTCTTCATAATCAGACTCTTCGAACACACCCTCGTTTCTCAGTTTTCTATTTCATTATTTCTGTAGAATGTGATTTTGGAACAGTTTTCTTTTACTTTCTTTTCCCCCCATCTGCTTTTCTTTTTTCAGTCTCATTATGCTTCCCTTCCTTTTGGATATTGTGTAAGGATGCTTCGCCCATGGTGTGCGTTGTGCTGTTTGTGCGACGAGTAAAGTGGAGGTGATGTTGACATGGAAGCGCCCAGTAATGAACATGCATGAAACATGGGGGTTTATTGAACAGGGAAATATTGAACACCGCGCCCACAATCTTTTATAGGCATCAACTCTGCCACCCGGCTGAACACGAAACGCAAGCAAAAACATGCAATCACAAATGGAGACCGGAAGCCTGCTTCAGCGCAAGTTGGTCGTTGTCGGAGACGGAGGATGCGGAAAGACATGTTTCCTCCACTCCTACGTCAAGAACGAGTTTCCAGAGGTGCATTTTTGCTCCAGGATATCTGCTCCACCCTTTTTGCCCCTTACACAAGACTCTTTATTTTTTTTGAACTGCTAGGAATATGTTCCAACGCTGTTCGAGAACCACGTGTCGGACATTGTTGTGGACGGCCAGCAAGTGACGCTCTCCATTTGGGACTCCACTGGGCAGGAGAACTTGGCATCGCTGCGGGTGATGGGATATGCCGACGTGAGTGTGATTATGGTGGCGTACTCGATTGGCTCGCCGTCGTCACTGCAGAATGTGGAGGACCAGGTTTGTTTATTTGTGCAACTGGTTCAGAATTTGCATGTATCAATTCCATGCATGCTGCTTCTTTCAGTGGGTTGGCGAGCTTCATCAGCACTGTCCCGGCGTGCCTATCGTGCTGGTGGGTTTGAAGAGCGATCTGCGAAGCAATATTGATGTGTTGAGGGAGCTTGCACTGGCGGGGGAGTCACCAGTGTCCGAACAACAGGTGAGTTTTATCTTCTCTCAACTGCATCTTCAGCATCCAACAACTCTGACACTTTTAACAAAAAAGGGAAGAGACGTTGCACGCAAGATCGGAGCAGTTGCTTATGTTGAGTGCTCAGCAAGACTACGAGAAAACATTGCGGCAGTGTTCGAGGCCGCCACGCGCGCGACAATGAAGCGGGGTGTCGAGCACTCGAAGGCAGCGGAGGAGACATCCGCGCAGGCGCAGCCGTCGTTGCTTTCGTATTGTCCGTGTTTGGTTCAATAAATAATTGCAAGTGTTTGTATCTTTGAAAGTCACCACCTTTGTTCAAGAGAACGCAAGTGTTCAACACGTCACAACCCAAAATTAAAGCCTTGAAATCAAGGCAGCAGAAACTCTCGAGTGTTGGTGACGGCGCCTGCGGAACGACAAGCGTCCTCAATGTGTATTCCTGAGCGGGGTTTTACCCGATGTGAGGAGAGTGCGAGCCAGCCCAGGGACAACCGACTCCCAAAATCAGGTTTGAACTGCACACAAATGCCACCGAGCAGGTCACTCATCTCCCCTACTCCCACGCCAGCCAAGTGCCCCTCTCGGCTTTCCTGATGGCTCTAGCCTCATTGCACCATTGTATCCCTCCCTCAACTTAAATCTCAAGTTTGAGAGTGTTGAAGGGTTCAGTTGAGGGTACCTGCTGGTGATCATTGTGCACCCACCAACAACCCAACAAGGTCTCTCGCCAAGGGATCCGAGCCACAATATGAAAGCGTGGTACCCCTCGCAACACGCTCCTCCACGCGTTCATCTGTGCGGCAGAGAAGGACGAGCAGTTGACATGCGGTGGTAAAGTAAAACGTAAATACATTTTCCACTCAACTCCGTAAATTCCGTTCGTTAATTTCATAGTAAAACCAACCAGATCCAAAGATGCAAATGAGCGAGATTCCCCGCAGAAAGATCGTCATTGTCGGCGACGGTGCATGCGGAAAGACCTGTCTTCTGATTGTCTTCGTACGCAACGAGTTTCCCGAGGTACTGTCCCCCCGTCATCTTTTCCTTGGCAACCACCTATATTGATTGCCCCCCAACGACAGGCGTACGTCCCCACCGTGTTTGAGAACCACACCACCAGCATCAACATTGACGGCCGTGGTGTTGAGTTGACGCTGTGGGACACTGCGGGGCAGGAGGACTTTGACCGTCTCCGCACTCTGTCTTACCCAGACACCAACAGCGTGCTCGTTACTTTTGCGATCGACAGCCCGGACTCTTTGGAGAATGTGCAAGAGAAGGTGGGGGGCACATCTTTTTGTGCTGTGGAGTGTTCCATGAGTGAAGGAGATGCTGAACATAATTGGTTTATTTTTGTGTACCTTTCGCAGTGGTACCCAGAGGTTGCCCAGTACTGTCCCGGAGTACCCATCGTGCTTGTTGGACTCAAAAAGGACTTGCGAAACAACCCAGCCGTTGTAGCTGAGTTGGCAAAGTCTGGAGCATCCCCCGTGTCGCAACACCAGGTATAACCCATCACATCATGTTATAGTCTTTTGCTGAACTGGCGTTTCTTTTCCACGACTTACGTATTGTTAGGGTGCCGACATGGCTCGCAGAATCGGAGCTGTTGCGTACATGGAGTGCTCCGCCAGAAACCGCGAAGGTATCCAGGAGCTGTTCCAAGCAGTGACCCGTGCCTCTCTCCCCAAGCAGACGTCGGGAGCACCTGCGCAAGCAAATGGTGCGTCTGCTGACGAAGGATGCTGCACACTGTTTTAGGATTTTGCTAGCAGCGTTGGTTATTGTGTGGGACTTGTGGTTTGATTTCATTTGCGGGATATAAAGCGGAGTTGCCCTAGAAGAAAAACAAGAAATCTGGTATTCAACCTTGAAGAACACGAATAGTGAAAATGCCCAGTCTTGAATTGAGAGTCCGCTTTTGTTCGACTCCTCCCCCAGACATATCAGCTCTGAAATGCTCTCCGCAAACAACAACAACTTATCGCAGATCTCAACTGCAAGCGTTGGGGATGTGAAGGAGTGAGAGGGTATCGAACCATCCTCTTGGTGCGTGTGTCAGAGGCCAGTTTGACCTTGCCGAACTGACCCTCTCCAAGTGTGCGCTGCAGCTTGTATGGACCGAATGTGGATCGTTCCAGCACTTGGGACAGCAATAGCAGCTGGACATCGCCCAGCATTTGATAAGGCTGCGTTCGGCAAGGGTTAAAATACTGCTTATAAGGGCCAAAGTTGTATTTTTTCGTCAAACACGACATCACAGATATCAACTGATGAAAATATACAATCTGACCACCAAAGACACCAAAACAGTATTTGCGAGATGGAGTTATTTTGCAGATCCTATTTCCAAGCCCAAATGTACAACTTGGCCCACTTCAGCTCCACATTGGAGAAACAGCCAGGAGCTGTTTTCCAAGCTCAATATACAGTATTTGATGGAAAAAGTGATTACACAAGACACTCACTTTAATTTGAATACAAATGAACACCCAAGAAAAAAGAAACCTTCTGCAAAAAGAAAACCTCTGCACTCCTCCCAGCTCCCTGTCACACACTTCTCGGCCCTTCCACAGAAATAATCGTCTTCCACAAGTGACGCAGAAATTCAACAGACGCCTCATCTGTCAGAGTCCCCAAAAATGTCGCAGCTCGGTGAGAGTTTTTGAACAATTCACAGTATCTGCCTGTGAGTGACATGTCCAGCCAATCAAGCTGTTCTCCATTCAGCTCTCCATTGAACCAGGTGAGCACCCTGTTCACTTTTTTGACAAAGATGGACAGTTGGATAGCAGGAGACAGGATGGCAAGTTCATCAGCTGGGGGAGATGCAACTGGAGGTGGTGGTGGTGCTGGTGGTGCTGGTGGTGTATTCAGGGCAACAACAATGGACTTCAGGCCCTCAGCAAAGACAGCAAGTTCAGATGGAGGTGCTGCCAGAGTATGGGAGCACTTCAGATGTTCCCCTACACTTTCACCAGAGCTGAGAAGAGCAGATACTTTCTTTTTTTGAGTGGCTGTTCATAAAACAGTGTCAGTGGAGGCAAAAAGATTCAGCAACGGGTGAAAACTCACTGAAGGCAGCAAAAGGTGTTGCTAAGAAAGGATTTGGGGTTGATACAGTGGATGACAGAATGGGTGAATCCCAGTGACCAATGATCAGAGTAGCTGCATGTGAGGCTAAGCTTTGTGGCACCACACTCGAACCTGAGGGACCACTATTAGGGTAGGCAAGAGAAGGCAGGAGTGGTGCAAGGAGAACGGGTCGTTGTTGTTGACAAGGTCTTGAGAATAGTCAGAGGGTCCCGCAGTAACTGGGTGTTGGCTTGCTGGTATAGATGTATTGGTGGCAGGAGAAGCAGGTGGGGCAGGAGCAGGTGGGGCTGGGGCTTCAGTGTTCACAGAGCTTCTGGCAAGCCTTCCCATGGCCATGCTCTCTGTAAACAACGAGTTCAGACATTCAAAGTCAGCAAGACCAGAAGTTGTCAGCTTGCGCGCCAATGCCTGCTTGTCTTCAGGTAGAGTCTGAACAAAATGGTCAGCAAGGCATGCACATATACACATAAAAGCAAGCTTACCGCAATGTATGCCCTCACAATGTCTTTTTCATTGGTTGGTGCATGAATGGAGAATTCCAACCCCAACCGCTGAGGTCTCACATCTTTAAAGCAACGCTGAGCTTGAGCTTGAGGACATTGACCTTGGGTTTGATTTGAGTGAGGTCCAACTGGATGTTGAACTCTCAGTTCAGCTTGTCAAGCACCACCTGCCATGATTCTGGCTTGAACGTTCCAGCAGCTCATTTGCCACGATCAGCTTCAATCAACAGCAAATGCAGCATGTAGGAGACTTCCTCCTTTGCCCAAGAGTGCGGTCACTGTACTGGAGCAGTCTGGGCTGGAGCGGTCTGTGTTGGAGGGGTCTGGGTTGGAACGTATGCTTGAGGCTTGGCATGTGTGTGGGCCGGAGGCTGGGCGTGCATGTGGATTGGAGGGTGGGCATGCGTGTGGATTGGAGGGTGGGCGTGCGTGTGGATTGGAGGGTGGGCATGCGTGCAGATTGGAGGGTGGGCTGGTATCTGGTACAGCTGAGCGTTCCAGCAGGGTGACGTCTGCGGCGCTGATCGTGGTGCCATTGTGTCTTGTTCTTGGAAGAAAAACGCAAAGATGGTGCCACCCATTCCCCTTATTGCGTCATTGCAATGAGGGGATATGAGTCACAGTGTTTCCCCTCAAGTGGAGGAGAAAAAAGTGTAAGAACTGCACAGCTGCCAACACACTGCAACAACAACACCAACAGCAACCTGCTGCCTCCTCTGCCCAGAGCTACTCTCCCACCACCACCTCCAGCACTGCACCTCCAGCACCAACACTTCAGCCCAGCACCAATGCAGGCGCTGCTGTTTCCAGCCACCCATAGTCCCCACAAACAGTACAGTCGCTACAAAAGGCATCCACTGCTGTTCCCATCATAAACCTTGCAATCACTCAGGCTTGGTCACAGTCAACCTGCACCCAGGGCATTCGGTATGTTTGAAGAGCCCTAACATGTTCTCACAACAGCTAATCAACTCGCACCGAACAGTCAAACCATCACCAAAATGACCATGCCTCCTTTGACCCGAAGGCAGGAGCTTGAACGCATCATCAAGAAAGCCTTGTTAATGATGATTCTTTGCATAACTATCTTGCTCATCGACAAGAATCTCTGCAGGCGGATCCAAGTCCCGCGGCACACTTCCATTCTGAGAGGAAGCATGTGGCTGCAAATCCTACTCGAATCTTCAACGCCCTTTGGATGAACACTAAAACCTTTGAGTAAGTGAGCTTTCATTTTTTTGCTGTTGTTCTTTTATTGAGGCTTTTCTTTTCAGTGGCTTGGTGCACCTGCTAGTGTCAACTGGAGCACTTCTAACAACTTGGTTCATGCAGCTGTCTGAGCAAGTTGCCATTTTCCTGTATGTTGTGGGAGGGAATAACTCCAACTGTGCGACGCAAGAGTGATTTCAACGCTCTGCAGATACTGTCAGTCGATCTTTTCAAGGGGTACTGAATGCCCTCCTTAAGCTGGAACCAAAGTTCATGTGCCTGCTGCAAGCAGATAGTCCAAACCCCCCTGAAATTGCACTCAATCCCAAATTCTCCCCATTCTTTGACGGCTGTGTTGGAGCATTTGACAGGATGCACATCAGTGCCGTTGTAGGTGAAACTGAAAGCAACCCATACCAATGTCTTAAAGGCGGATTGCTGATGCAGAATGTGCTTAGTGTTTGTGGCTTTGACATGAAGTTTCAGTTCATTCCTGCAGGCTGGGAGGGTTCTGCTCATGACGGCAAAGTGCTTGCTGATGCATACAAAAATGGATTTGTCATTCCAGAAGGGAGATGGTATGTTGCAGATGCAGGTTATGCGCAGTGGGACAATGTTCTTGTTCCCTACTGCGGAGTGAGGTGGTGCATTCTGTGTCAACATCTATCATTTCCAAACACAAAGAGCTGTTTCAAGTCTTATACCTGAACCTAGAGAAATTCTTAAAAGTGATCTTCAAGGTGCACTTTCTTCAGCCTTTGTGGAACCAAAACCAAGAGGCAGACCAAAAAAAAGTAAAAGAATCTCCATTAAAGAGAACATGTGAAGCAACAGCTGTTAATGAGGGGTTCTTTTTTGGGTAATGATGTTAAATTTTTTTTTTTTCCCTCTTTCTTTTCTTTTATCGTTCACTGTTATTTTCCTTTTTGGGCAAGGGATTGCCAGAGGGTAATCCAATAAATTTAGAAGTATGCTGAAACTAATTGTCTATGGAGGGTGGCTCTGAACTGTTAGTAGATCACCATGACAAAACATGTTTTTGACATTGTCGGTACAAATGGTGGTGGCACGCAGTACGAGGGTTTGTGACTTGAGGACTAGGTGCTACAACAATGATTTTGGTCTAAGAAGATGTTTATTTGCCTTGTGGAAGCTCTACCATTTATACCCTTTGGAATAGAATGTGAAAGAATCACTCATGGGTGGAAACTCATGGGTATCTCCCTGGTTTTCTATTTTTTCACGGTAGAAATTATAAAGAACCGAGATGGAAATCCCCCGAACGTCCCCAAGGACTGTTGGGCCTTTACCAATCTAAAAAGTTATGATTTGAATAAGAAACTATCCAACCAACCTCCAAAGTGCATATGACTGTATCCTTGGACCTCTGACGGGGACTCTCCCACCTGGGTAGGGAGCCATGGGTCCAAGTGACAGTGTACAGGTAAGCAGCGCTGCCTGCTGTCCATGTACGTTTCAGCATGTCAGTTTGACAGTAGTGTACTAACTTTGAACTTTGCTTATGCAAGATCTGGGTCCTCAAGTACCGCCTATCCAGAACTGGACTGGAGGTGCGTATGGTGGTATGCCTGGACCTTTTTAGCTTATATACATAAACGATATTATGACATGAAAGTATTTTATTATTCTAGTAATGAAGAGCCATAGTGTTTCTGCTCATTAGTCCAGGACAGAAAAGCAGATCTCATGCGAGAAGAAGCGTAAGGTGGCATCTCAACTTTGTCAATGAGTCTCAACATTTCTACAACTGTTGATGATGTTGGCCGGAACTTGTTTGCATAAGAAAGAGAGATGACTTCACCTGCTCCATCTGCTTCAGTGCTCCCAATCAACCACACACCTCCACCTCAACCCAACACCAACCTTTCTCAGCCACTTTCTTCAGGGCAACCTTTGGCCTCTTTTATTTCAAGCCACCCTTCTTTACGTCTCCCCAAGTCCCCCCTTGATGCCACTGTTTGGCAAGAAGTTTTTTCTGGCTACCCCAACCAAGCTCTAATTTGTGATGTTGTCAATGCAATAAAGTATGGAGTTGATGTTGGTTACTCTGGCCCACGTTCACAAAAAATCGGACCCAATGCTAAAACTGCACTTCAATTCCCGGAGAAATTTACCAAGAACCTCCTTGACGAATGCAAAGCTGGATGCACCCTTGGTCCCTTCAAAACACCACCGTTCAAGAACTTCAGATCTTATGAGAGATCCTTTGGCATTCCTGGATGAAACAGGAGACCGTCCAGTGGATGATGGGGCTTGAACAGAATTAACAAACTTTTGTAGTAGATGATCAATTCATCCTCGCTCAAAGGTCTTGCCAGATTAGGTAGCTGACATCCAGTTATGATGAGGACCTTCCTTTCAGACAAAGAGTTTTTCACCCAATGATCAACATCTTTGCCTTTGGTTTTGATTGGATGGTACAGTTCTACATAGTCAATATAACAAATATCAGCCATGCTCGGCGGACAATCCCATCTGCCGTTTTTAAAAACGCGGGTTCCCTTAACAGAATCCACCGTTTTTTAAAAACGCATTTGCGTTCCCTTGCAGATTTCATATAAAATGTCCTCGCCCACTTTTTTCGAGTCCCGTTTATGTCCCGATTCTGTCCCGATTCTGTCCCATTTTTGTCCTGTTTTTAGAGTGCATTCATACAACCAGAGTTCGACGGATTCATAGTGTGCCCTCGTAAACCCTGATGTTTCAAACTTACAAGTGGTCTAGTGACGCCGGCACAAGTTCATCCATGGTTTCCTCCAGGATTTCTACCTGAAATTAAACAATCAAGAAGACTGCACCTGTCCGGTCACAGAAATCTGTGTTAACTGCACCTGTCCAACACTTTATTCAACCAACCCTGATGGCATGTGTTGCTTTTGTCTCAATCCGTCGAACTCTCGTTGCACGAACCCACTATAAAATCTGCCGTTTTTTAAAACGCGGGTTCCCTTAACAGAATCCGCCATTTTTTAAAACGCGGGTTCCCTGAACAGAATCCGCCGTTTTTTAAAACGCGGGTTCCCTGAGCAGAATCTGCCATTTTTCAAAATGCCGGATACAATAGCAGATAAAATTCTGTGAAGGACAATTGTGCATTGCCGTTCGGCAGTTCTGTAAAGGCAATCATGAATTACTGAGGATGGGGATAATGGGATGTATTTGGTTTTTGAACTGGTGTTTATTATACAGAACTTGAAGTACAAAAATACTTCAGTTGGCACAGAAACTCCAGTGTTTCCTGTCGCAGCAGGAACAATAAGTGATCCTCCTGTGTCAGGAAGCTAGCGTGTTTCCTGTAGCAGCGGGAAAAAAAGTGTTACGGAGAAAAATCGCTCTAGCTTTATAGCAAGCTAAAAAGGACAATTCCCTTTAAAGCGCGGTTTGGTAAATACTATCTTCTTCCATCTCAGTGTCTGACTGTCTTCCCCCAATGGCTTCACATTAGTAAGGGTTAACTCTCTGACCATCTGCCATCGGAGTTTTGGACTGATGAGCTTGAACAAAGTCGGGACAACGTGCAGCAAGAACTTGCGAACGTGCAACAGGAAATCGAGCGTGGCCAGTTGTCTCGTCTCGAAATCAAACGCCTTGCTTCCGAACTGACCAACACTCAGCGTGCTTACCGGGCGGATCTGACCACACGCAAGCGCGTGCTCTTCGAAGATGCTGTCGATAAGCTCACAGTCCCACAAAACATGTCCTCGTTCATGCGCATGGTAAAAGGAGCCAAGTCGCGAAAAGACCGCACTGTCTGCAAACTGGACCCGGCGAAAATCAATGAACACGCTGCCCATTTTCGAACTACCTTTGGAGCACCTCCGACTGGACATCCCCAACCTGGACCCCCTGCGCTTGAGGAAATCCAGTCGCGTCCAACTCAGGAAGTCTTCAACCCGGATGCGATCATGTCTGCGATTGCTGGACTCCCACTCGGAAAGGCTACTGGATCCGATGGAATTCCTGCTGAACTCATCAAAGCCGGTGGCGATCTCATGGCTGACGTTCTCAGTGTTTTCCTGCCCATGGTCCATGCTGCTGCAACTATTCCATCTGACTGGAGGAAGGCGCTCATTGTGCCAGTCTTCAAGAAGAAGGGATCTGATCAGGACATTGCAAACTACCGACCCATTGCGCTGACAAGTACGATACGACGACTCTACGAGCGGCTGCTTGTTCCTGAACTTGGACCCGTAATGCAACAACTCGATGACTTTCAAGGTGGCTTCAGACCCGGTCGGTCCTCGCTCGATCAAGCCATGGTTCTCCACGAAACCCTGAACACCAATGAACATGCTTCGACTATCCTGCTAGACATCAAAGCGGCATATGACGAAGTTGATCGACGGGTTCTTTGGCAAATGCTCACACAAGTCTTTGGCCTGGATGAATTCATGCTTGCACGGCTCCAGGATCTTTTCGATCACAACTCGTGCTGTCTGGTGGTGGCTGGCGTGATTAGTGATCCGATTGACAACGAACGAGGTCTTTTGCAGGGTGCTACTCTGTCCCCGATTTTGTTCAACTGTCACATCCATGGTCTCTCAATTCGGCTACGTGCTCCTGGAATCCCGCGAATTCGAATCAACGGTATCCATCTCAATAACCTCCTGTTTGCAGACGATACGTCCTTGGTAGCTGCAAATCAACATGATCTCGCAGTCCTGCTCCGAACGTGTGAGGAATGGTCCAACACTGTCGGCATCCGGTTCTCGCCATCCAAGTGCATCTATCTCGGTCCTGTTCCAGCACAGCGTGATATACCTCTCAAGCTCTACAACGTGGACCTTCCATCCCAGCAATGTGCCCCGTATCTCGGCATCCCTTTTGGTCAACACGGAATCAACTGGGCTCTGCTGGCAAAGGAACGAACATCAAAAGCGCGTGGTGTCATTGTGGCGCTGGCGTCGGTAGGTATGAATGCAATGGGCTGGGCTCCTGCAGCTTCTGTTACTATCTACAGGAGTTTCATTCGGCCGGTTCTTGAATATGGCATTGCTCTCAAGCTCCCATCCGCGTCCACACTCAAGTTGTACGAGTCGGTCCAACGTCTTGCACTACGGACTCTCACATCAACACCCCGCAACATGTCCACTGCCGCTCTCCACAAGCTGCTGCAAGTCGAACCATTCAAACACCGTGCTACCGAGCTCAATCTCATGTGGTCCTCCCGATTGCATAACTCAACTGATCGTTCTATCCCGGCTGTTCGTTTCTGGCGCGGCGCTCTGCTTGGTGCTGACAAACCATTTCAGGAATGTCTTCCCCGCCTTGCTCGCTCCAACCCACTTGTGACTCATGTGGATGCTAAATGGATTGATTTTCGACAGCAACCACTGGTTCCCCCACCTCCAGCTGAAGTTCCGTTCCGGTACCCTCCGAAGCCAAAACAAGCGCTGTCTGACAATGCTCGCAAGAAGCTGCGCAAGGAATCCATCCTCAACTTGGACAACAACCTGGACACCATTGCTGGCGCAATCCAAGTCGAAACCAAAGACCCAGTCCGGCCGTATCTGACTGCCTGCAAGGGAATCGACCGCAAAACACGCAACAACATCCTTCGCTGGACTCTTGGTGCCGTCACCCGACACGAACCGTGCCTCAAGTGCAACGACGTACTGACCCGATCCCATGCTGCTGACTGCTCCGGTGCCACTGCCTTCCTGCGAATCAACCGCGAAACACTTGCACCCCCTGTCGGCCGCATGACATGGCTTGACACAATCCTGAATGAAGTCCGGAACACACCGCCCTCTGAAATTGACTCATACAATGACGTCTCTGCTGCTGTAGCACTCATCTACACCGAATGTCGCCACCTCCAACAGCAAGCCAATGGCTACTGGGCCGAGCCAGATGCACCCGCACGACCACTGCCGCCTCGAAGACCGCGAAATCGCATACCTCAACCCGGGGGAGCCCCGCTTGGGCGACCACGGCAAAACCCGGAGCCTGGATAATCAACCGTCAAGCCCGAACTGACCATACATATCTTATTACCTTTACCGATCATCTGTTTTCTTAACATTTCCGCACTTTACTTCTGATTCTTTGGAGTTCTTGAACTTTTTTTGAGTGATTTTTGCTATCTTTCAACCCCGCACTTGTGTTACTGTGTAACTTGATTAAAAGAAACTGAAAACGTAAGGGTTAACATAGCATTACGCATCCTGAATTTTGGCCTGATTGTAAACCAATTTCACATGTGGTCGGTACTCTTCTTCCCTACACTGCTCCACCAGCAAGCATTCGTCCTCTGATAGTGTCATAGTATCCTTGTCCTGCCTGCTACACCATGGGGGACGTGAATGGGATAGCTTCTGTCTTCGACAAACAGGAAAAGTAGCACAACACGTCAAACCCCTCTACTGTGAATAGAGAACTCACATGGCCTCCAGCTTTCGCCTTTGGACACTGACTGCTAACGCCGCCTTTCACGCAAAAAGGAGTGGTTCAGGGCACTTCCATATGAGAATGCCAAGACCTGAAATTAGTAGTCCACTAGCTTCCAGGACCATGACGCATCGGATTTCTCCCAGAGGGACGCATCGCAGCTTTGTTCTTGACAGGAATTCAATCTGCATTGTGTCTAGTTCAGAGCCACCTTCCCTAGATGATTGATTTCAGCATACTTCTGGGTTTATTGCATTGTCATGGGGCAATCTCTTGCCCAGAAATAGAACAACAATGAACAATAAAATAAAACCAAAGAAAAAGGAAAGAAAGAAGGAAAAGAACTAACAACTAGCAAAGAAAAAGAATAAACTCCATGAATAACAGTCGTTACTTCACAATGCTTCTATCATGAGATATTGTAAGGCATGGAGCAAGAGCGCCCTGGAGAAGCAACGATGGCTGTTGTATGCGCAATGCCCTCCTGTGGGCCTGAGACAAATATGGATGATGACAGAGCCAGCTGCGATGAAGAGTTTTTTGTGCATTCCTGGAATTTGGAGGAATACCTTACTGCAGCACAACATGTTGATGCGTCAGGATTCTCTGCAAAGCAATCTGCATGCAGGCCTCTTTGAACCAACTCAAGTCAGAGGAAAGAGGTGCATCACAAGAAGTAAAAAATGTTTTGGGCACCCAATTACCAGGAAAACACAGCATATCGTGTTTGCCAGTTTGGGAAGACAGCAAACATAAAATTGCAAAATAAAGAGTTGCAGAAAAATGCACACCATCCTCTGCACTCTCACCTACAACAACAAACCCACACTGATCGACATCAAGATCGATTCCACTGGCACTACGACCAGACTCAAGCAAGTCATTCACATAGAATTCACGTAGAGGGCAGCCCTATGCTGAACAAATGGCCAGCTGCCAAACTCACCCTCATCAGGATTTGCAAAGGGGGGGGCCAAGACTGCAGGATTGTCTGAAGGTGAGCTTGAGAAATTGCTGGATTGCCACGCACTGGAGACTTACGGCAAGGAGCCAGAAGAGGTGAAGGATGAAGAGTCAAAAGTGTTCAAAGGTGTTCTGGGTGTCTGCCTGGAGATGGGGGGTTTGTCCTTCAAGGTAAATGTTTTTCTTTGGTAATGTTTTCCACGGCACCCTTCATTCTTGGTTCTGCAGGTTATGAACTTGATGATGGACATGTCTGGGTACTTCTCAGATCCTCTGGACAAGAAAGTGTACCATGTACTTGTGCTGGTTCTGCAACAAAAGGTGGCGCCTTATTATTTGGGAACAGCACAACCAGATCCTTTAAACAACATAAATTCGAAACCACAACTCTATATCCACACACGTATTCCTACACCCAGTAGATCTTCAGATTAAACACTGCTTATTTGCATGGATCAGGATCACCATCAACAAAACTCATTCTTTTCTGTTGCAAATCGTTTCATGACCAGTTCAAATTCCTGCATGAGTGTGTTCTCTGCAAGTCTGGTTTCAGATGGATCCTTGGCCTGCCAGGCACTAGAAAATCAACAACCAATCTTGCATTCATTTCAGTGATGCCAAATTATTTTCCCAAATGCATTGATGCTGACCAGAATCCACATTCTGCATTGGATTTCTTGCCATTTGATTTGGTGACTTGGTTTGGTGTTGGTAAGGAAGAAGCCCTGTGCAACATTGGCTCCAGTGCAGGGATCAACCAATACTTGGTTCATATCAAGTTTCAATGGAATGTTTGATGGATACTCTGAGTCTCTAGAATTGTTGTGGTTAACAAACAGATGCATCTCATTGTTCAAAGAATACCTGACTGGTTGTGCCACTGTGGAGTGTGAGTTGGCTGAGGCATGAGATGGCTGAGGTGAAGCTTCTGTTCTTTTGTTCTGATGTTCTTGACATTTGGTTGTCTTTCTTTTTGAATGTTTGTCAGATTTATTTCAGTTTAGCAATTTTTTACAGTAAAGTCAGTTGATAAGGTTCAGCCAAGGTTCAAGAGAACACCAACAGCATCATCAGCAATTGAAACACACTTAGGATGTGATCATCTTGCCTGCACAACTCCACAGACCATTCCATCCCAGCTGCTTGGATCTGGGCGTGGGCCTACCTTCCCAGGAATGTGTACCCCAACTTGCTCATCTCAACCCCCTCACCCAACACCCTGATGCTAAATGGATTGATTACTGTCAGGAACCACTTGTCCCACCCCCACTGGCAGAAGTCCCATTCAAGCCTCCACCCAAACCGCTCAAAGCTTTGACTGACATGATCCACAGGGAACTGTGTCAGGAATCCATTGTCAATCTGGACAACAACCCTAATACAATTGCGGGTGCCATCCAAGTTGAGACAGAAGATGATATACAGCCATACCTGAAAGCCTGCTAGGGAATCAGCTGCAAGACTTGCAACACAATCCTCCACTGGATGCTTGGAATTGTCACCTGACATGACAACTGCCTTAAGTGCGGCACTGGAATGTCCCAAACCCATAGTGCTGACTGCTCTGGCACCTCTGCCCTTCTCGCTGCAAGACACCCCACACTGGAGCCCCCTGTTGGATGCAAAACGTGGATTGACTCTGTCATGAACAAATTCTGGAACACCAAACCCAATGAAACCAATGCATACTCTGACATAGCTGAAGCAGTCTTGCTCATCTACACTGAATGTCGACATCTCTACCAGCAAGCGCATGGCCACTGGGCTGAGCCAGATGCTCCTGCTAGACCACTGCCAGCGTGACAACCTTGTAACTGCATCCCACACCCAGGTGGCCAGCCACTCGGACAACCCTGCCAAACCTGGGACCTCTGCTGCTTTTACATTTCTGCCCTTTATTCCTTGGAATTTTATTTGAACTTGCTGACCAATGTGCGTATTCATATTTCATGCCAATCTGTAAGTGAGTTGGAACTGCAGCAAAACTTTCAGACACCTAAAACAGAAGTTTCCCCCAAAAAAGAGAAAATGATGGATAAGGGCTTGATCATGATCATGGACTTGGCCTCCTCCTCTGATACTGACTTTCATACAGACAAGCATCATCCCAAAGAATGTTTGGCGCTCAAAAGCCCTGTGGCCTCCTGCAACAGAGAGTTGCAAAGAGAGAATGCCAACCTGAAACTGTCTGTGGGTTCTCTGGAGGAAACTGTGTCAACTCTACATGTTGAGGTTGTACACCTTTAAGCCCTTTTGCAGAGTCTATGGAATGAGAATTGTTGAATATCAGTCTCAAGTGATGGAGCACTATTTACTTCAATAAAGGTTAATTCTCCCTGATTCATCTCTTATTCTCTACTGCAGATAAAGAAGAGTCACATGCCTCACCATTCCACCAACCTCAATACATATGGGCATGAATTATGACATTGAGTAGGGTAAACGTCTAGTAGATAACAAGGAATGAATACACGAATCTTCGTGTTCTATAAAGGGTGTAGACTTGCAGATGACAATAGCTTATTCCACTACATGACTTCAACAATTCCTGCTCTGATCAAGCATAAACATGGTTGGAGAGCAAATGTGTGGAATTTATATGATTCTGGCATAGCTGTTAAGGTTTGCGACCAAAGACCCACAGGTCACTGGTTCAACCCACACTGCTGCCAACTCCATGCAGCTGTTTTCTGATCTTTAAAGGGAAATAAGCGGAAAAAGAGGAAATAGAAATCAACTTAGACAAGTATTCTATTACCACTTTTGTATGACTAATCTGTCAAGCCAGTCAAGCAATAAATCAATAACCTTACTCACTGTGGGGATATTGATTATAATTGACAAGCCTTTGCTGTCAGCCTAGTTCTGAGTAACTTATCAGCCTGAAAACTGATTTGTGAGCAATGACTCATTTTTTCAGCAATTTCAAACTGGAAAATGACAAATGAGTGATTTCACATCCATAATGACTTTTCTGACTGAAAATCTCAATTATGACAAATGAAATGAAAAAAAAGGTGGCTGAGAAGTGAAACTGAAGAAAGCCCAATTAGATTTTATGGGAGACAAAAATGTATATAAGGAGAGCTGTTTTGATGTGTTGTGATTTATCCTTAAGATCTCCAAGTGGTCCTCAAGTGCCAAGTGGTCCTGCTACCAGTGGTCTTCCTGCCCCAAGTGGACACCAAGCTGAGGATCTTGCTGAAAGAGGCCCTTCCAAGAAGCAGCTAGTCCCTGCAAAGCCTGCCACTACTTACCACAGTAAGGCAGCACTTACTCCCTCTGCTGGCCCTGCTAGCATGGATGCTACCCAAGTAGCTGCCTTTACAATGGTCAAGGCAGGAGCCACTGTAATGGTCAAGTCAACTGGACATTCCAGCACCTCTGGAACAGCTTTAAAGTCTGAACTCACCAAGCTCCCTGCATATGCTGATGCTGGAGAGTTTACCAGCTGGCTGAGACAGTATCTCTTAGCTGCTGAGCAAAAGTTTGGTTCTGGTGAAGAACTGTACATCTCCAAGGAGAAAAGAGGAACTACAGTACTCTTCCATCCTATTACTTCCAGACCTGTGGAACCTGAGACTACCACTCAGTTTGATGCAAGACATACTGCCACTGCCAAGAAGTTGGAAGATATGTACCAGCAGCAACATGATATTGTCATGAAGCTGGCTACACAAGCTGCTATCTCTGCTGCTACTCAAGCTACTGGAACCCTTCTAGACCAGACCACAGCTAATAACCCAGCCAACAATCATGGTATGATTAGTATATCTACATTTACTACTCAAGCTAACTCATCTCTCAACACAGAGATCAACCCTTCAGAAGAAGAAACTTCTGTTGAGACACCAGTGTTGGAGGTGTCATGAGGAGTGGAGATGAAGGAGGCAAGCTTGCAACTAGTGATTGGTGTGCAGCTTGTGATTGGAGGAGTGGGAAAATTGTTTTTAGTTCTGGAGAGAAATTTCGGATTTTCCATGACAATGGAAAACTGCTTCCATTGTCATGCTTCCAGGATGATTCTGATTGGTTTCATTCTTCTACCTTTTCCTATTTAGTTGGACCATTTCTTTCTCTTTTCTGTTTGTGAACTTATAGTGCAAGTGAGCAGTGATACTGACATCACTGTTTAAGGTATTAAACTATTGGTGAACTTATAGTGCAAGTGAGCAGTGATACTGACATCACTGTTTAAGTTACCTGATCAGATTCTCTCTGGTCATAATCATTGTGAACCCAAAAGAGTGTGGTTCCAACACGTTATCAGCACCAATCTCTAAACATGAGCACAGACGACTCTTTGTCTAAATCTATCCCAATCTTCACTGGAGCTGGAGACACTTGGGGAAATTTCTTCTTGCGCTTGAGAACTGCACTTGAGGCAAAAGAAATTAGCTATGTCCTGACTCACACTGAATCTCAGGCACAAGCTTCGGAAAAATTCAAAACTCGGTCTTGGGCAAAAGATGATGCTGTGGCCAGATTTTTCATCCTTGGAAAGCTGGCAGATTCCACTATGAATATTGTTGCTACCTGCAAGACAGCTTCAGAAGTCATTACCACTCTGAAGAAGAGATATGAGGAAAATTCTACCATGTCTCTTATTGGGAGGATTGATGCCCTGATTGACATGAAGTACAAGGAAGGGGAAGACCTGTCTGCACATATTGGTCAAGTGAAAAGACTGGCAGATCTTATCACAGAGAACAAAACAGCACTGACTTCAGAGAAACTCCAAATGGTGATCCTACTGAGAGGAATGCCACACACAGAGGAATGGAGAGCAGTAGTGGCTAGTTTGAAATCTCAACCTGAGTCTCAGTTGAATATTGAGCAAGTCCAGACTACACTTCTGGAAATCAATAGATCAAACAAGTCAAGGCAGGTCAAAAGCAAAAGTGGAAAGGATCAAGCATTTGAGGCACAGAACAAGAGCTCAAATGAAAAAGACAAATCCAAGGTGGAGTGCTTCAGCTGTGGCAAGAAAGGTCATTACAGTAGAGACTGTAGATCTGCTCCCAAGAAGGATTCAAGCAAGAGGTCTGACAAGAAAGACAGTAACAAGAAGAATGATCAAGCATCATTTGCATTCACTGTATCAGGCAGCAAACACCAAGACAGCTCCTGGTATGAAGACAGTGGAGCATCCAAGACATACACCAAGGACAAGTGGGCCTTGGTAGACTATACTGAGTTTGAGCAACCAGATAGTGTGACAGTGGGAGATGGCAAAGTGCTTCCTGTAGTTGGTAAAGGAAGAGTCCATTTCAATGCCAAGGTAGATGGGAAGGAACATGAGGTCTCCTTCAATGATGTCTACTATGTCCCTGACCTAGTCTCAAACCTGATGTCCATGGCAGCACTGGACAAACTTGGAGTGGAGAGCAGCTCAAAGAATGGGCGCAAGACTTACACTTACAAAGGAAAGAAAATGATGGAGTCTCAAGTCCTCAACAACAGATGGTTGATGAGCTTGGAGGCAAAGCCAGGAAATGCACAGGAATATGCAAATTTGGCAGGAACTGCAGAGCTGTCTTATGAACTCCTGCACAGAAGGACAGCACATATGTCACACAGTCAACTAAAGACATTAGCCAAGAGGGTTGATGGGATTTCAGTCAAAATACCACAAGAGAACAAAGCTTGTGGGAACTGTATGAAGGGTAAAATGCCCAACAGGTCATTCAAAGCTACTGGGAACAACAGCATCAGGAAACCTCTGGAGCTACTACACTTGGATTGCATTGTGATCAATACAACTGGAGCAAGGGGAGAAAAGTACTGCCATGTTTTCACTGATGAGTACACTGGAGCTGTATTCACATTCCCAACTGCTACAAAGGGCGGACCTGAGCTCAAGGCATGTTTTACAGACTGGCTACCATTTGTTGAAAGAATCAGTGGCAATAAGGTCATGGCCATTAGATCTGATAATGCTAAGGAATACACAGAAGGTGTGTTCAAGGCGTACCTGCGGGAAAGAGGAATTGAACATCAAGTGATAGCACCTTATGAGCATCAGCAAAATGGGACAGCTGAAAGAATGAACAGGACTGTCATGGAAAGAGCAAGAACTATCCTCAGTGAGAGTGGCATTAGCAAGAATCACTGGACCTCTGCAGTTCAGACATCTGCTTTTGTCATAAACAGAACTTTTGAGTCAAGAGATTCCAAAACACCATGGGAGTTGTTGACTGGATCAAGACCAAACCTGTCCAGACTGATTGTGTTTGGTGCAAAAGGATGGGTGAAAGTCCCAATTGAGAAAAGCAAGTCCAAGCTTGATGAAAGAGCACAGGAATGCAGAATGGTTGGATATGCCAATCAAGGAACTGCCTACATAGTGGTATTGAAGAACCACAAGCTCATGGTCACAAGCAATGTGAAGTTTGATGAGACTTTCAAGCCTGAATCTGGGTCTGGATCACAAACACAAGTGCCAGATACTGAAGAAGATGATGACAACTCTTGGAGTTCAGATGATGAACAAGTTCAAGGGGAGACTACAAATGACATTCCCACAGTTGAAGGGGAGTCAGATGAGGATTCAGTAAATGAGCCAGAAGAAACTGAAGCTCAACCAGTTCAAGTCAGAAGATCAGAAAGAATTGCTAAGAGCAAGATACCAGTCTTCAAAATCAGAATCAACAAAGGCGACAACATTGATTTTGCATTGCTGACCTACAAGCAAGCAAGAAACAGTCCTCTTTGGGAATCAAGGTACAAGATTGCCACTGATAAGGAAATGAAGAACTTGGAAAAGTATGACACTTGGTCATGGGGGTATTTACCAAAGGGAGTCAAACCTCATCCAAGCTTGTGGGTCATAACAGACAAAGAGCTACCAGACAAAACTATAGGCAAAGGGAGACTTGTAGTTGATGGTTCAAAGCAGCAAGGTGTTCTGGAGGTGTTTGCTCCAGTAGCCAGAGCAACATCTATAAGAATACTCATGGCATTGGCAACTCACCTGGGAATGGACATTCACCAGAGTGATGTGGTGGCAGCCTATTTGAACAGTCTGCTTAAGCCAGGGGAAGAGATCTGGATGATTCCACCACAAGGCTATGAGAAGTATGATGAGCATGGAAGGCTTCTCTACTGCAAGCTCAAGAAGGCACTGTATGGTCTCAAACAAGCAGGAAGAAGATGGAGAGAGAGACTCAGCACCTTCCTGATGAAACAAGGGTTCAGGGTTCTACTGCAAGAGCCATGTATTTTTGTCAAAGGGAAGATCTCAGACAAGACATTGACCATGATTGGAACAATTGTGGATGATCTACTCACAAGCTACTTTGCGGAAAACAGAAGCAACTTTATGCAACTGTGGGATGCCATTTCAAAAGAGTTTGAAGTGAAGGACATGGGCAAGATCAGCAGATACCTTGGGATCAACTTTGAGTACAACAAGAAAGAAGGCAAGCTGACCATGTCACAGCAAAAGATGGTGCAAGAGATTCTTGACACTTTTGACATGACTGACTGCAAGCCAAGACCAACCCCAATGACAGCCAGACTGCAGATTTACCCAGAGCAAGATAAGGCAGAGATGACACAGAAGCCTTACAGAAAGCTTGTGGGATGTCTGATGTACCCAACTATCTGGACAAGACCTGATATTGCATTCCATGTGGG